>ML781150.1:523057-535587 GCA_009831015.1 Picea engelmannii | reverse complement strand
AGGCGATGTGTCTGCTGAAGAACATATTGAGGCTTTTTACAGTTATGCAGAGAACCTTAATATTGAAGAAGAAGATGTTTGGACACGAGTCTTTGTCCAAAGCCTAGATGGCCATGCTAGGAAATGGTTCAAAGAACTCCCTGTTGGTTCCATTGCCGAAATCAAGAAATTGGATGAGACATTTCTGAAACATTGGGGTGACATAAGAGATTCTGTCTACTACATCACAGAATTCGGAAACTTGAGGAAACAAAGTAGTGAGTCAGTCTCTGATTTCACTAAGAGGTTTAACCAGATGTATGGAAAAATACCAGCTGAGATAAAACCGTCAGATGCTTCTGCCAAGATCACATATTCTGATGCTTTTGATTCAGATTTCTATTTACTATTGAGAGAAAGGAGGTCACCAACATTATCTCTCATGCAAGATGCTGCCCTTGAGGTGGAATCAAATATTCTGGTTGTTGGGTATGTGTTATATTCTTTGCATGGAATCAAATATTTTTAGCGGATTTTTCTATTTTTAGCTGATTTGTAAATTAATCCTGGATTAAGGGATTAGGGTTTTGGTATCTACGGAATACCTAAAAACATTGTATATATTGTATGGCGAATGGTGAAATTCGATATAATGAAAAAGAAAGGTTTTCCCGGTTGAGGGTTTCCGGTAAAGATCTCTGTGTATTCTGTGTATGAGCCATTGATTAATTTCTGTATTGCTTAAGAATATATATATGCATTGCTTTACTTCGCAGGTTTAAAACTTACACTGGCCTCCCAGAAGCGGAAAGGAGATTCTGATAGGAGAAGACCAAAGAATGAGGCTTCATCTTCATCAAATGCTAATCCAAAACTTGATAAAATGGCCAAGATGCTAGAGTCTCTAACCTCTGAGATATCTAAGCTCAAGATAAAAAATAAACAGCCTGTGAAGGGAAGAGGCACTTATGATTCTGCAGGCAGAAATCCGAATCAAAATCCAAATAACTTCAGAAGAAATAATCAGCCAACTCAGATCTTGCAAAGAGAAAAGAATTCTACTGAAGATAAGAGAATAAAGGTCCCTCTTCAAAATGTTGTGATGGACAAAGACAATGGTGAAGATCAAGAAGATGGAGAAGGTGACATTCATTGTGTTGGAGAAGAGACAGGGAAATCTTATCTAACACAACAAGACTATGAGGAATCATTGATGACTGGACAGACGAAAGATGATCTTATGGGTGATGGCATTTTCACAACAGAAGATAAGAATAGATATAACCTCCATTCCAAATCTAATATTGCTCAGCAATATGCACCAACCTCTCCTGAAAAGAGCACAGCCCCTGTTAAGCAAAAAGATCAGACATCAAAGGATCAGCAAGAAAATTCTTCAAAAGTGAAAGCATCAGCTCCTCCCAAGAAGACTGTTGCCCCTGTCAAGTATCAAACTCCAGAAAGCCAACCTCCTGTTGAACATCAAATAAATCAGGAAGCCCCTTCAAATCAGGTAAAGGTTCCTGATAAAACTGCTGATAAAGTTCCACATTCTTTTAATTTTGAGGATGAAATACAAAGAATTAAGATTCCTATTCCTCTAGTCGAGCTAATGAAAAATGAAATGTTCAAAAGGGATATCCTCAAAACTCTAGATCCCCAATCTGTATCCCTTTCTGCTGATATCCTCAACATTTATGATGATAAGCCAACCATCACTCTGGGCCAAATGATAGAAGATAGAGATGAAAGTTGTCCTCCCTTTTACATCTCTCTAAATATTCATGAGAAAACACTGCATAATTGTTTGTTGGACTCTGGTGCTTCGCACAACTTGATGCCAAAGGTGGTCATGGATGAGCTTGGGCTGGAGATCACCAAGTCTTATCATGACCTTTTCTCTTTTGATTCTTGAAAAGTCAAATGCCTTGGGATGATTAAGGATTTGGCTGTGACCTTAACCCAAGCATCAATGAAGACTATGGTGATGGATGTAGTGGTGGCCGACATACCTCCCAAATTTGGATGCCTACTATCAAGATCGTGGATGAAGAGACTAGGTGGAACTCTTCAAATGGATCTCTCCTATGCTACTATACTTGTTTTTGGAGGAGTGAATAGAAGGATATACAGGGAATCCTAGTTGGCATATGTAATCAATGACGAGAAAAATCCATCCAATCATCCCATCTATTCGGTTGACACATGTATGGGATCTTGTATTTTGCAAATTGATGATTCACTGCCTGATACATTGCTGCTCAGAAATCCCACAGATCAGATCACAGTGCAGCCCACAGAGACAGCAGAAGAAGACCTTTGGACCATGTTCTTTGACGGTGCTTGCACTAAGGAGTCAGCTGGAGTAGGAGTGGTATTTATTTCTCCTTCTAAGAAAACTTCTCATTTGTCCTTCAAACTCGATTTTAAAGTGACTAATAATATTGCTGAGTGCGAGGCACTACTTTTGGGGCTGAATGCAGCCAAAGAGAGAAGTATTAAAAAATTGCAGGTGTTTGGAGATGCAGATTTGATTATCCAACAGGTGAATAAGTCCTTTCAAGCGAAGCATGTCAGGCTGAAGGCATACAGAGATGAAGTGTTGAAGGCAATTCATGATTTTGCAGATTTTAAAATTTCATATGTACCTAGAGTGATGAATGAATTGGCTGATTCATTAGCTGTGTCTGCTTGTGCATTCATACCCCCTCTGCCTCATAAATTAACTTACGAAATTCAATTTAAACATAGGCCCTCTCTTCCTGATAATGTAAAATTTTGGAAGGTTTTTGAAGACGATGTTGAACTCACTAGATTCCTTGCAGTGATAGATGAGTTTGCAAATCTCCAGATTGATCAAGAGAACGAACATGATAATGAAATTGAGGAGCCAAAGTTCAAAAGAAAAACCGCAGCACATGAAATAGTTCAGCTGTCTACCAACAGAATTCCTAAAGCTTTGGTCCCGTTGGAAAGACTGTTCGATAACAATGATGTGGCTGTCAAATTGTAGAGTGGGAAAGAAGATTCAGAAGTTTTACAGTGTAATGTGGCTAGTGAGAAAGATCCTAAACATGTCAACTTAACCTCACATTTGACTGAAAAACAAAGGGTTTATTATGGAAAATTGCTAAAGGAGTTTGCGGACATCTTCGCTTGGCAGTATGATGACTTGAAGACTTTTGACACTGAGGTGATTCAACATAAGATTCCCTTGAATAAAGACACCAAACCATTCAGACAGAAGCTTAGATCTTTCAACCCTTTGTTGTTGCCTACAATGGAAAGGGAAATTAAAAAACTGTTGGATGCCCGCATCATCATTCCCCTCATATATTCAGAATGGATTGCGAATCTCGTACCGGTCAGGAAGAAGAATGGGGAGATCAGACTTTGCGTCGACTTCAGAAATTTGAATAAGTTCTCTAGGAAATACAACTACCCTCTGCCTAAAATGGAGCATATTTTGCAGAAGGTGTCAGGATCAAAGGTGATGTCTTTCATTGATGGATTTTCCGGATACAACCAGATTGTTGTCCATCCAAACGATAAAGAAAAGACTACTTTTACCACTCCATGGGGTACGTTTATGTACAAGAAGATGCCCTTTGGATTGATGAATGCAGGAGAGACATTCCAGAGGGCAATGGACATTGCTTTCGTTGGAGAGAAAGATAAATGTGTCTTGATATATCTTGATGATATCACCATTTTCTCAAGCAGCCATGAACTTCATTTGCAACACTTAAAAAGGACATTTTTGAAATGTCGAAGGTATGACATTTCTCTTAATCCAAAAAAGTCAAATTTTGCACTTAAGGAAGGGAAATTACTAGGGCATATTGTTTCAGCTGATGGGGTTAAAATCGACCCAAAGAGGGTAGAATCAATTAAAAATCTGTCTCTTCCTAGATCAAAGAAGGACATTCAGTCTTTCCTTGGGACTATAAACTTTGTCAGAAGGTTTATAGTAAATTTTTCTGAACTCACAAAGCATATCACTGCTATGTTGAGAAAGGACTCTGAGGTAAAATGGACTGAAGCAGCTAGACATTCATTCAATTCCATCAAGGAAGCCATCACAACAGCCCCTGTTTTTATCAGCCCTGATTTCTCCAAGGTATTTTATATTTTTTCATTTGCTTCAAGTGATACAATCGTAGCAATACTCTTGCAGAAAAATGTTGATGATTAGGAGCAGTCGGTTGCCTTCTTCAGTAAGGTCTTGAGGGACGCAGAGGTAAAGTATGAATTGTTGGAGAAATAAGCATATGCACTTGTCAAGTCATTGAAAGCATTCAGAGTTTACATTCTTCAGGAAAAGGTAATAGCTTTCGTTCCCTCCAGTTCAGTTAAAGATGTTCTTGTCCAACCCGACATAGATGGAAAAAGGAGTAAGTGGATAGCAAGGTTGATTGAATTCGATGTTGAAATCAAACCAGCAAAACTTGTGAAGGGTCAGGGCCTTGCCAAACTTCTGGCAGAGGAAAATTGCAGGCTGCTCGAAATAAATCTGGTGAGCATTAATGCAGAAAATGATCAGTCTTCAGAAAATGAAGAAGGTGAGAAAATGCAGGTCTCATCTCACTTAGTTGATTGCAAATGGTACAGTCATATTATTCAGTTTCTGCAAACTCTATCAGTCCCATCAGATTTGAAAAAGACTCAAAGAAGGGCTTTGAAGCTCAAAGCTATAAATTTCTGCATCAATCACAACTTGTTGTTCGTGAAAAATCCCATAGGTTTGTTGTTGAGGTGCATAAACCAAGAAGAGGCAGTTAAGGTCATGATTGAATTTCATAATAGTGAATGCGGGGGACATCACTATTGGAAAACCACTGCACATAAAATCTTAAGATCTGGTTACTACTGGCCATCCTTATTTTCAGATGTGTATGAGTTTGTGAAAACATGTGACAAATGTCAAAGGTTTGAAGGTAAACAACAACTGAAGTCTCTTCCCCTCAAATCTATAGTGGTCACAGGGCCTTTCCAGCAGTGGGGCCTGGACTTCATAGGTGAAATTCATCCGCCTTCTAGTGGTCAGCACCGATGGATCCTGGTTTCCACCGATTACTTTACAAAGTGGATTGAGGCTATTCCCACCCGGAACGCCAATCATACTGTCATCATAAATTTTCTGCAAGAAAACATATTTGCCAGATTTGGCTGCCCTAAGAGAATAGTCACTGATAACGCTGATGCATTCAAAGATAAACACTTGGTGAAATTGTGTGAAGAGCTGGGAATTCAGCTGGTACATTCCACAACTTACTATCCGCAAGGGAATGGCTTAGCTGAGTCATCCAACAAGAGTTTAGTCAGAATTATAAAGAAGCAGCTTGAACAAAATGCCAGAGGTTGGGATTCCAAACTGAAGTTTGCTTTGTGGGCTGACAGGGTTACATGTAAGAAATCAATTGGTACATCTCCTTTCAAGTTGGTATGTGGTACTGAAGCCATATTTCCTGTGCAACTTGCATTGCCGGTTGCAAATTTATTACAAGAAACTGATTCTCAACCAAGTGATTTGACCTGGAGAATTCATAATTTGGTAGAACTACAACAAGATAGAGAGCAACTCTTGGAAAAAATAGAATTGCATCAAGAAAGAATCAAAGAAACTTTCGACAAGAAAGTCAAATCAAATGTATTCAAAACAGGGGATTTGGTTTTAAAGTGGGATGCAACAAGGCAGGAGAAGAGGAAACACGGAAAATTTGAGGCTCTCTGGACAGGTCCTTTTATCATAACAGCGGTACAACAGAACAATACCTTTATTCTCCAAACTCTTTCAGGCGAGGCAGTAGCAGGTGGCCCTTTCAACGGGCGCTTCCTGAAGATCTATTTCTCATAAGGCTTCCTTTGAAGCCATGTTCTACTTGTACATAGTCTTTTTCAGTTCCTTTTTCTTTATTTCTGTCATTTCAATAACTCCATGCCCAATGGTACTAGCAAAACTATTTTTCAAATTTATGTTTTAAGTTGTAATAAGGCTACTGAGTCTAGCTAGGTTCTTGGTCACCTCACAGGGAGATGCCCATCCCAGTTGGAGCCAAATGTTAGCTCCCAAAATGAACCCGTCCATTTGGTCGCATTTTGTGGTGGATAGCATGGCTATTGGTAGTTTTCTCAAATTGATTTTGAGTTTTTCTAGCTGCAAGACTTAGGTTTTGATTTTTGTCTTAGAAATAAGATGACCCATAAAAGTCTTCTTTTCAAAATTTTCACAAAATGTTTTCAACAACTAATGTGTTTAGTTGTTAAATATTTATTATCAAGTTGTTTAGTTACATTTGAATTGCTATTTTTAAACACAGATCCATGTTTTTAGGATCTGTAAAACTGATTGTAAGAGGCTATAAATGCCTATTTTTGCTAAGAGACAAGGGTTCAAACTGGGAGATATTTTATGCCACTGTATAGACTCTTTTTGCAGAAATAAAGTTCGGTTTCCTTTCGTTTTCAATATCAGAGTGTCCATCTTTCCTTGTATGTACTTTGTTTCAGTTTATTTTAGTTCATAAAGACTGTTATCTCTTTACTGAGCTCATAGACTTGAAATTAAAGGATTCTTCTCTATATTGTATTAAGCCCTACATTCAGTTGTATTTGGAAATCAAGAATAGTGTTCTTCATCCCCCCTTTCAAAATACTTGATCTGATTATTGTTTCCTGAAAACACTATTTCTTTATATGTGTGATGAGTTGTTTATTTAATTGATCATTGAAGACCCCATTGTCCCAAACACATAAAAACCATTATTTCTAAGTTACCAAGCATCCTTAGCCTACAACCCTAAGGAGTTTCTTGGAGTGATAACAGAATGCCCCGTTGCCAGCAAGCTTGTTCAATACTCCGACGGGTTTACCTAGTCATACCATAGGCTGGTACCCGCTGCCAACAGACATGTTTAGTATCCCAGTGGATTAGCCTCTTACACCCTCAGAGACTGGCCCCCCATCTTTTAAGATTTTAATATAACATTGCTTTATGCAAGAATATGGGGGGACAACTCTGAAAACAACTTTTTCTTTCTCTTTTTTTTTAATTGGGATGGTATTTATGTTAGAGGATGAATTTTCGTCTATATTATTAGTGATTGTCTCGATGTAAGGGGTACTTAAGCGGACATGTCCTATCTAAAGATATGATATAATCAAGCTATTTAGTGTGTAGTGGATGGTACCATTGAGAAAGAACATAAAGGTATCTCTAGGCTCAACTCACTTTCTTCTTTTGTAATTATTGTGATGTTTCCATGACTAATCACTAATTAGAACTCCTTGTTACTCTTTGATAAAGAAACTTGACTCACTTACTCAGGTTTCTTGGAAAAACTGTACGAGAGACCTCTAGGCTTGATAGTTATGGTATCACTTCCTTATACAGTGGTGAAGAGTTTCAAGAGCAACTGCTTTAGAATGCCTAAAAAATGAGAATTTTTGCAAAAATATGGTTAATTATAGTAAGTGAATATTCATTTGATGCTTTAGCAGACACAAAATTCAAGTGTAACAATGTCTTGAAGAAATATCCTTGAAATTGTGTACTCCTGGTGAAATAGATACTTACAGAAATATCTAGAATTGTCGTATTAACCAAATTCAAAAACTATTTACATATATATAGTAGGAAATTCAAAAAACGTTTCAAGAACAAGGGGGAACTTCCCCATCTACTAAGGCCAATTCCTTGTCAGTTGACATGACCTATAGAAAATCCTCTTTGGAAATGGGTTTATGATAAAATTTTAGTCGGTGTCCATTTACTACAAAGGATACTTGTCCATCGTCAATTGTTTTAATTTTTACAGCTCCATTGTCATATACAGTGTCTGCCTCGTAAGGGCCCAACCACCAGGTGGTGATTTTTCCTTTGAAGGTTTTGAATCGGGAATCAAACAATAGAGCCCAATCATCAGGTTGGAAGTGCTTCTTCTTAATAAACTTGTCATGCCACTTTCTCCTCTGGTTTTGGACTAATATCGTCCGTTGGATGGAATCTTGCCTAATTTCATCCAACTCATTCAATTATAGGGCTCGTTGCTTCTGAGCCTCATCTAAGTTCAATCCTAATTCTGAAGCAATACGAAGGGTCCTTACTTGGAATTCTATAGGTAGAAGTACGTGTTTCCCGTACACTAGCTCATAAGGGGTATGCCCAATGGTATTTCTCCAGGTGGTCCAGTATGCCCACAAATCCTCTGGGAACCTATCAGCCCAATCCCGGTGATGTAATTGAATAGTCTTGGACAAGATGGCTTCCAGAAATTTGTTTGTGGATTCTACCTGACCATTGTCTTGCGGTTCGTATGGAGAAGATTTACGGTGTTTAATCCCATATTTCTCTATCATCTCTCTCATCAGCTTGGAAGTGAATTGAGTACCTTCGTCGGTAACAATTTCATGAGGGACACCGAAGCAGGTAAAGATGTCTTCATAGATGAATTCGACAACAAACTTTTCTGTAGCCCTGAATAGGTCTTTTTCCTCTACCCATTTGGTGACATAGTACATACAAACCAAAACATAGTTCTTTTTACGGGACATGGGTGAAATTGGTCCTACAAAGTCAAGGGCCCATTTTTCGAAGGGTTCTATCATAACTTGGGCATGCAAAGACATTTTGTTAGCTGACATAGGTCTTCCTATGCTTTGGCAGCTATCACAACTTCTCACATACTTGGCAGCATCTTTGAAGATGCTAGGCCAATAGTAACCCGAATGTAGCACATTATATGTTGTGCATTTGTTAGAAAAATGGTCACCACATGGTCCATCATGAAATCTTCATAGTATTTCAGGTACCTCATCCTCTCGGACACATCTATGAATAATCAAATTAGGACTTGTGTGAAAAAAGGTCATGACCAACCCAAGAGTAATTATCACTCTGTGTAATAATTTTTCACTTTTCATGAGGTGACAAATGAGACGGTAACTTCCTAGTATCCGAATAGTTTACCATATCTGCAAACCATGGGGTATTGACAGAGAGGGAAAAAAGATGCTCATCTGGGAAACTATCATCTACAAGGATATCATCATCCTCATTTTTTATTTGGGAAAGAAAATCAGCTACTACATTATCCTTTCCAGGTCGGTCAAGCACAGTGATATTGAATTCTTGCAATAACAGGAGCCACCTAGTCACTTGGCCATTAGTTATGGGTTTATTCATGAGGAATCTAATGGAAGAATGATCGGTATGTACAAATACTTCATGACTTGTAATGTAATGACGAAACTTGTTAATAGCATGAACAACTGCCAAGAATTATTTCTTGGTGACTGTGTAGTTCAATTCAGTAGGGGACAAGTTCTTGATTACAAAATAAATGACATAGGACTGTTGGTCCTCTTTCTATCCTAATAAACCTCCTATTGCGGTGTCGAAGGCATTGGTGGATATATGAAATGGGAGAGTCCAATTGGGCCCTCTAAGAACTGGTGCCACAAACAGCGTAGCTTTCAAGGTTTCAAAGGCAGTTTGACACTGCTCACTCCAAACAAAATCAACATCTTTTATTAACAATCCAAACATAGGTGCAACAATCTTTGTAAAATTTTCAATAAACCGTTGGTAATATCCAGCATGTCCAAGAAATATTCTCACCTCTTTCTGAGTCTTGGGGGGTGGAAGTCTGACGATGAACTCAATCTTTGCAAGATCGACTTTTATCCATTCAGATGAAACATGATGTCATAGAACCACTCCTTCAGTTAACAACATTTTGCATTTTTCATGACTTAGAGATAGGCTCATTTCTTGGCATCTGATGAGGGTTTTTTCTAAGTTGTCTAAGGCTTGCTGGTAAGTGTTACCATAGACTGTGAAGTCATCCATGTAGACCTCCACACAATCATGAATAAGATCAGAAAATATCCCTAATATTGCTCGTTGAAATGTGGCAGGAGCATTACACAATCCAAATGGTAAGACCCTATAGGCATAGGTGCCCCAAGGACAAGTAAAGGTAGTCTTAGCCTGGTCCTCGGGTGCTATAAGAATAAGATTGTACCCACTGTACCCATCTAAAAAGGAAAAATACTTCTTTCCAGACAAGGTATCTAGAACTTGATCAATGAAAGGGAGAGGAAAGTAATATTTTAGAGTGGCTTTGTTGAGTTCCCAGAAATCAACGCAAATTATCCATTTCCTAGTCACTTTCTTTGGAACTACTACAAGCGGAGATACCCACTTACTATCGGAGATGGGATAAATGAATCCAACATTTAACAACTTTTGGATCTCCTCCTTGACTATATCTTTAAGTGTTGGGTTCATCCTTCTCTGGGGTTGCCTAACATGTGTTACTTCCCCCTGGGTATATATGTGATGGATGCATGTGTCAGGGTGTATACCTTTCATGTTAGTGTATTCCCAAGAAAATGCTCCTGATTATTCTTTAAGGATATCTACTAATTGTTTCTGTTGGTCTGCATCTAGCTCGAAGTTTATATGTAAAAATTTCCCTGGACTAATCTCGTAGGGCATAGTATAATACATGGTAGAATAATTTATCTTGAAGATAAAATATGTCGAAGACAAAATGGATGGGTCCAATTGTTCTTGAAATTCTTCCCCAAACATGTATTCAAATTGGGGAAAAGACTGTGGAAAATCCACACACATGATAGTAGAAATAAACTGGTTTAGCACATTTTATGTTGTGTTCTCCTGAAGTGCCCATGCATGGTCATTTGGCAATACAGGTGTTGTAGGAAAATATCCCTGCGGACAAGTAGATTGCCTCTAAGAGCTTGACCCTAACTCTAAGACAAAAAATGCTTAACGTGGACACTGACTTTGAAAACTAACACATGAGAAGGAAGGATGACAGAAGTACCTTTTTATCAACGTTTGTCCCTGCACGCTCTGAGTTGCGCTCCAATCCTTTGCTCCTCGTTGAGTTCTGCAGACAAACAAGATACGACCACTTCCTACTCTATTGATATTAGCTTGAAAAAAGATCTATCAATTAATGATAAGTTCATGTAACATTAGACACAAACTAGAAAGAAACAGGCCAAGCGTGTCATATTAATGAGAATAACGACAGCAGTACTTACAATCGTAGATGCGAATGCGACAACTTCGTCAAGTCCTCTTCGTCTAACCCTTGCCTGAAAGATCCACAACTTGGATAATAGCAGCTTCACTGATCACTCTCCTCTGGCTGACTGTGTGTTTCCTATGAGATCATAGGTTTCATGCAATAATTCTTCCTTCAATCAGCTCCAGCACCACTTATGAGATCATAAGTTTGGTGTAATTCTCCATTTCCCAATCCCCTTTCACCATTAGAAAGTTTTCTTATATAGCCTTGGAGAGGCTCTAACCACTTGAGATATCCTTGGGGAAGTTGAGGATTTGCCTCCTTCAGTTGAGGATCTGCCCTAGGATCATGGATGGACTAGGGATTCGAGATCAACTGCCTTCCAAGAATGAAAAGATGCTTCCCCCATTCATCTCAACAACTTAACAACTGCCCAGAATAGGTAGCGCTCCCTCAAAAGGGCCATCAGAGCGTTGTAGCGCTCCCTAGTAGGCTTTAGGGGGGCGCCAACACTCTCAAAATCTATAACGCTCCCTCAAAAGGGCCAGGGGAGCTTTATAACGCTCCTTGACAGTGTAAGGGGGAGCGTCGACGCTCCGAGATAGTGTAAGGGGGAGCGCTCCCCTCCAAAAACTTAGTTTTTGAGGTGCTTTCAAATGGAAAAAGGTTTGCAAGCCTGTTGACTCATTTCTCCTCTTCCAAATCAAATGTTTGAGGTGTTTCAAGTGTCTTTCTCATGTCGTTATAGGCACGACATAGGCATCATGGCAACATGCTTTCTTTGACATTTTACGACACTTGTGAGCAACATGTGACATTTGCGACCTTGTGAGAAAAATGCGACACTTGCGACCTTTGTAATGATGACACTTGTGACACTATCAAAGTGAGTAATTTTGATGTGTAACAGATTGCCCCCCAAAGTATGAAGTTAGAAGATAGGAACTGATAACTGAAATACTTTGTAGACTTTCAAGCAAGGGTATAGACTCGGAGAACCTGACGGAAGCTGCACACAAAACATCCAACAAATATCATGACATATTTCAAAACCCAAGGCAGGCATACCTATGCTTGGGTGATCAAGACTTGTAAGATATGGCCGCCATAAAATACACTGCGGATCCATAATTGTATTGATAAAAAGGTATAGCCACTGAAAATACAATGTGGATCTATACTCGTATGACATGAACTAATTGTAGCCACGAAGAATACACAGTGGATCTACGAGATGCCAAGACATAGCCACGACCAATACAAAGTGGATCTATGTAACAATATATGTGTCATTGTTCAAAAGAAACTCCTTCACAACCTGGGCACAGTACATATCAAAGTGATCACTCAACCCAGGGTCTTCTTACCAATCCCAATATGGTATGAATCTGACCATGTGAATAGATGTCCTGACGTCGAACATGGCAGAAACCACTTGATTACCGGTCAATGGTGTGAACCGTTAACAAGTGCGAGGGAGATCACCAT
>ML781150.1:504769-523007 GCA_009831015.1 Picea engelmannii | reverse complement strand
ATCCCAATATGGTATGAATCTGACCATGTGAATAGATGTCCTGACGTCGAACATGGCAGAAACCACTTGATTACCGGTCAATGGTGTGAACCGTTAACAAGTGCGAGGGAGATCACCATTAATGTCAATGATTCCCAAGGTACTCTAGTACATTCCAATGAATGTGAATAGATGAGCTGAGGTCAAACATTTGTGGAATCATTCGATCAGGGGTCAATGATGTAAACCCACTATCGGATGTGAGGAGGCCTGCCATTGAGGCATGCAGGTCCCAAAGTACTAACTAGTTTCTAAGCCTAATTTCTGGATAATGTGTTGGAGTCGACAGGAATAGACTCGTTGAGGGAGGGCCTTGATGTATCCCCCATCAACGACACGAAATGGACATAGAGATGTAATTGGTGGATCAAATGGACATGGACTGACACAGGTTTTGAGACAAGATATTTAGGATGGATGACTCTCGAGGCAGATACTTCCCTTGAACATTGAGGCACAACAACAGAACATGACGTGGACCGATACTTATGTAGTGGATACGATGACTTGTGTCAGGTGACCCAAAGGAGAGAAAGGAACTCAAAGGATTGGTTCAGTGCAGAGGTTCAGCGGATTATGATGTATGAAAATGACAAAGTGTCGTGTTCAAGGGCGACTCTAAGAAGTGTTGGATGATTTTCTCAAGAGACTGCTTGGCTTGCTCCTTTCAATTTTTCCCCCATCCAGATAGATGAGTACCTCTTTTTGATTTAATGAGCTCGAGGAGGATAACACATGCTCGATATAACTCACCTTCGGTAAGTTCCTCTTCCTTTGTTTAACGAACTGGAAGAAGTAAGGGTTTGGTCCCATATGCGCCTGCCGATGTATGTTTTAACGAGTCCAAAGATAGAAAACTTGAAGGTTTTTCGGGATTATAGAGTTTGGAAAAACACTTAAAAGATAACTCTCTCAGTTCCTTTTTCGTACAGTAGTCTAACGAGACCGAAAAAGAGATAAACTATCGCTCGAAAGATGCCCTTTCTGACCTTTTAACGAGTATGAAAGGAAGCAAGGTCACTCGACAATCTTTTCATATTTAGAGAGTCTGAAAAGAGTTTAAAGATGACTCCAGGGGGGTTCCTTTTTCGTGTGTTCATGTATCCGTACGGGTCCAAAAAAAGAGATAAAAGTTTACCCGATTGCATTCTCATGTATTTACGAGCACAAGAAAGAAAAAAGACTAAGCTTGGTATGCCCCTAGCTTGAAAGTTGGTGGCTTAGCTCCAGAATGATCATCAAAGGTTGGAGACATGCTCCCCAAGCTTCAATTCATTCACCGACTTTGAGATTGTCACCAGTTTCTATGCTAGATGGAGAAAAAGGATACAGGTGGATGAAATGAAGGTTCAAAAATGAGACCTAACAAAAGACTCGACTCGACATCTACGAGATCTGGTGAAAGACTCAACTTGAAGGGAGAGGTGATTGTTTCATTTTTTAACAAGCTTGACACAAGAAAAGAACTATGCTCAAGGTTCCAGGTTCGATCCCCAGATTGTTGTTTCATTTTTTAACGAGCTTTCTACAGAGAAGAAAACTATGCTCAGGACCTTTGTTTCATTTTTTAACGAGCTTTCCACAGAGAAGAGAAACTATGCTCATGGATGCTTCTTGATCATGGATTCCGAGAGGATAATGCTCTGGAAGGGTACCATGTCAAGGGATAAGACTCGATCATGGCTTCCAAGAGATCTTCATCGGATGGAAGAGAATCACTCTGGAAGGAACACATGTCGAGGGTCGCGATAGGGGTAAGGAGATCGAGCTCCAATAACCCTACCGAAGAGATCACCATGTCAACTACCAGATCCAAATCATCGGAAGTTGAGGTCATGGGAGACAATGCCACATAATTGACATGTGGCGGGGGCGATAATGTCTGCATATAGGAACCGCTTAGGGAGGTAACCCAGTCGGGGCCGATGAATGAAAGTTGATCAATAGTCACAATTCTTCCATCGTGAGGGAAAGATATCACATGGAAAAGAGTGGATACAATAGCTTTCATGGCATAGACATAATCCCGCCCAAGGAGTAAAGATAAATCCAAGGGGTCTCGGACTACCATGACATCGATAAAGACAGTTTTCCCTCCCAAAGTTACAGGAAACTGAGGAAGGATCCCTAAAGGTTGACTAGTTCTTTTGTTAAAAGCTAACAGATTCTGTGTAACAGGTGCAAGCTGCGGACAACCCAAAGCGTACCAAGCAACAGAAGACAAAATACTAACGGACGCACCTTCATCTATTAGTGTTTGAGGAACGTCCCGACCATGAACTTGTATTGTAATATGGAAAGGAATGTGGGAGGGAAGACGAGGTCCAGTTAGCGCACCCCAATCAAAAAGGATGGCTTCATTACTTGGAGGGGGTTTCGCAGGAGAAAGAGGAATGCCCCCCGGTACAATAGAGTCTGTATTAACAAGAAAAACATGGGCAGTATTGGGTTTACTCTCTAGAAGGAGAGTAGGATCGATCAATGATGGGATCAGATCGACCAATGGTGGACTTGGATCGAACACTTTATCACTCTTCAGAGGAAGAGTGGGACTGACCGCGGAAGGAACTGGATCAATCACTTTGACATTCCTCAATGGAGGAATGGGATCGACCGATGGTGAAACTGGATCGACCACTTTGGCACTCTTCAGAGGAAGAGTGGGACTGACCGAGGAAGGGACTGGATCAGTCACTTTGGCACTCATCAAAGGAGGAGTGGGATCGACCGATGGCAGAACCAAATCGACCACTTTAGTTTCATTCTCCAAGGGAATAATGGGGTCGATGGGTGGAAATGAATCGACCGCTTTGGTGTCACTCTCTTGATGAAGAGCGGGGCTGATTGATGATGGAACTGGATCAGCTACTTGGGTTTGTGGTTCAATCGAGGAGGAAACTAGATTGACCACCTGATCAACCAGACTGATTGGGGATGGAACCGGATTGACCAGTCTATCAACCAATGATGGGTCGGAGGAAATCTTACGATAACCTTTTGGAAGTTGAAGTTTTTCCAAAAGAGAAGAAGCCTCGTCCATGAGAGGACAAAGGTGAGAGTAATTATTACCTTTACATAACATGCAAGGGAACTTGACAGTTTTCTTCTTCTTACCAACCTGAATATCACTAGTTGACGGGGTATCATTAACATGACCGACAGAGTCCGATGATGTGGAGGACCACATTTCTAAGACCTGGGTAAGACCGGGGCAATCCCTCAGAAAGTGGTCACCCTTACAAAGGTTGTAAGGGAATTTGGGTTTTGGATTCTTCATTTTAATCTTGTTGACCTCATCAACACTCCCAGTATGGTTAACAGTAACTGGTTGCTTAGAGCCAACATCTGATGTTGTTGGGGTCTTGGTCCTTTTCGGGTTCTTCTTCTTCTTCTCTTTCCGTTTCTTCTTCTTTTGATCAACCTGGTTACTTGCTTTGGAGCTTTCACTAGGCGAAGAAGGAGAAATGGAAGGAGATTTAATGGGGGAAGAAGGCGAAAATTCAACATGAGGTTGATGTGTGGGTGGTGCATTGACATTCAAAGTATTAGGTGCAACTAAAACATTGGGAGGATTCGAGATCACCGGAGTGGGGAACAACCAAACTGGTAATCCGATAGTGAGTCCTGGAAGACTCAATGTGGCAATATATGGAGGACCAAAGTTTCCAAATGAAGGGAAGGTATAAGGTTCCCCAGAAGAAGGGGTTCCTCCATTGGTACTCCCAGGATTCGATGCCATTAACACTTACTCGACCTAAGGTCCACTAAGTAAAATAAACAACACACGCTAAGAATCTAAGAATCTAAACCAAGCAAACATGACCTTCTTTCGATGACCGTACTAGTTGGTGATGAAATCCAACGTTGCGTGATCAAGTCCAGAAGGGGAGGGGATAGGGTGGAACAGTTACAATGGAAACCTGCTTAACGGACTTACGCCTTGGTGCAAGCTTCCACGCAGTAATTGTGGATTTACCCTCCAAGGAGCCCGAGTGAGTTTGACCAATGTCTACTCCAGGTATGGTGAGACTTCCCTTCACCGTCACCTTGTGTAAGACCCTAAATATTATGGCCACTAAGGTTACCAATTCACAGTCATCCCCTGGGTGGGAACAGTCGACAGTCCGATCCGAACGTACGGGTAGGGTATCAAGCCCGAAATCAACTAAAAGGATTCCACGCAGTAATTGTGTATTTACCTTGAAGTGACCCCCATAATACGATCTGACCACCACAATCAGTTAATCCACGGAGGGTTAGTCCCCGTAGCTCACCCAAATGCGACCTCGTGCGTAACCCCTGTGTGAGAGGGGGATCTCAGGTAGACTTATACGATGATTGGATTTGACTCTCCCTAACTCAGGATGCTATTGTTTGTTTTGAAAAACTTTGGAGAGTTATGCTCACAGCCTAATCCAAAGTACTAAGCCTATTCGACTATTGGTGGAGGATCCTAGAAAAGAAAAAGTTCTAGATAATTTTTAATTAGAGTTGATTTTTATAGCTGTTCTTTACTCAAAAAGGGGTGCATGGAAGTGAAACGAATGGAATTATGACTCAGTCCCAAAAATGCATCAGAGATGATAAGCATTCATTTCTTTTCAATGAACATTTATCTAAGGGAGAGAGAGAGAGTTATTTTCACTAACAAGCACTAATAAGGAATGTCCTCAAACAAATTTTCTTCAATCAAATCCTGATTTGATGCTAAACCTTTTGAGATGTCTTCTAACATGCACAATCAATCATGAAGATGCTTTTTATTGTTTGCGTATGAATAATGATCAATTCAACACAATGCTTGTCTTTTGCTAATTACTTTCTTGGATGAATGAAAATCAAACCAACACAAGAAAAAGTCATACAAACAATACACCCTCTCGTTGTCATCAAAACGAAAAGCGAGAGCAAAGAAACAATCAAAGAGAAAACAAACTTCACACCCAAAAGAAAAAGTTGAAGAACAATGATCTTGACTAAAATCAAGATGAAGAGGTTTGTAGGCCTTTGATGACCTTCACCAGGGTTTTTACTCAGTTAAAACAGGGAGAAAGAAAATGCATGGGTCTTGGACTCCAATCAACAGAAAAACTCAATAACAATAGTGAAGAAGGCTACAAAATCCAACTAGTAAGATGTTCGTTCTTCAAAAAAGACAGATGTCAAGGCTGAAAGGGAAGAAACATTGACTCACAAGGTTACTCAACAGAAAAGACACAGAGGCAAAACCCAGAAAGAGAAATTCTGGAAGGTTTTTTGGGCCAAAGAGGATTGGCGCTTTGTTGCCAAAGGCAAGGAGCGTTATAGCGCTCTGTGCAATGCTATCGGGGAGCGCTGGCGCTCTGTTAACACTAGGACAGGGGTGCCAGGTCTAAAAATCCCCAAAATGTCAAAAAATCAAAAACTTGCAATTCAATTTCGACAACTATGCTGAGTATGATGGGGTAGGGAGCTAATCAGCTCATGAAACCAATCAAAAGAGGAGTGAACCAGGTCTGAAACAATCAAGGGGTAAAACTAGGTCAATGAGGAGAAATCGAAATAAGAAGTTTCGATTTGAGGCTATCTCCCCAGCGGAGGCGCCAGTTTCTGTTGTAGGAAAATCTCCCTGCGGACAGGTAGATCGCCTCTAAGAGCTTGACCCTAACTCTAAGACAGAAAATGATTAACGTGGACACTGACTTCCTTTCAAATCTATCTAAACTAACACATGAGAAGGAAGGATGACAGAAGTACCTTTTTATCGACGTTTGTCCCTGCACGCTCCGAGTTGCGCTCCAATCCTTTGCTCCTCGCTGAGTTCTGCAGACAGACAAGATATGACCACTTCCTACTCTATTGATATTAGCTTGAAAAAAAATCTATCAATTAATGATAAGTTCATGTAACATTAGACACAAACTAGAAAGAAATAGGCCAAGCGTGTCATATTAATGAGAATAACGACAACAATACTTACAATCGTAGATGCGAATGCGACAGCTTTGTCAAGTCCTCTTCGTCTAACCCTTGCCTGAAAGATCCACAACTTGGATAATAGCAGCTTCACTGATCACTCTCCTCTGGATGACTGTGTGTTTCCTATGAGATCATAGGTTTCATGCAATAATTCTTCCTTCAATCAACTCCAGCACCACTTATGAGATCATAAGTTTGGTGTAATTCTCCATTTCCCAATCCCCTTTCACCATTAGAAAGCTTGCTTATATAGCCTTGGAGAGGCTCTAACCACTTGAGATATCCTTGGGGAAGTTGAGGATTTTCCTCCTTCAGTTGAGGATCTGCCCTAGGATCATGGCTGGACTAGGGATTCGAGCTCAATTGCCTTCCAAGAATGAAAAGATGCTTCCCCCATTCATCTCAACAACTTAACAACTGCCCAGAATAGGTAGTGCTCCCTCAAAAGGGCCATCAGAGCGTTGTAGCACTCCCTAGTAGGCTTTAGGGGGGTGCCAGCACTCTCAAAATCTATAGCACTCCCTCAAAAGGGCTAGGGGAGCTTTATAACGCTCCATGACAGTGTAAGGGGGAGTGTCGGTGCTCCGAGATAGTGTAAGGGGGAGCGCTCCCCTCCAAAAACTCAGTTTTTGAGGTGATTTTAGATGGAAAAAGGTTTGCAAGCCTGCTGACTCATTTCTCCTCTTCCAAATAAAATGTTTGAGGTGTTTCAAGTGTCTTTCTCATGTCGTTATAGGCACGACATAGGCGTCATGGCAACATGCTTTCTTTGACACTTTACGACACTTGTGAGCAACATGCGACACTTGCGACCTTTGTAATGACGACACTTGTGACACTATCAAAGTGAGTAATTTTGATGTGTAACAATAGGTTCTTTCCAATCCTCTTTCTCATATGGACATTCAAGCCACCATAGATTTTCCATAATAGGTTGAGCTGAAGGGTAAATGGTGAGCTTCTGGATAGAGATACCATTTGAGATGGTCATTTCCCCTTCTCTACAGACAATAAATGCATTGGTTGTGGCTAGCCAAGGTCTTCCCAAAATGACGGGATGGCCTTTGGCAGGATCCTTTTAGTGAATGACAACAAAATCTATTGGGTACTCCGACGAGGCTAAAGTAACCATGATATCATCTAAAATTCCTACAGGTATAACCCTAGTCTTATCTGCTAATTCCAAAATGGTTGGGGTAGGCCGAAGAAGAGGTTGTAATTGTAATTGTTCCAAGGTAGTAGCAGTCATGACATTGATAGCTTCCCCTAGGTCTATGAGAGTGTTTCCAATGGAGACCACATTAATAGTTATGGTCACTACGAGGTTTCATGGGTTCCCATATTTTTCTAGCTTTGGCTGCTCTGATATGTATTCGGAAAGATCTCCTATCAAGTGTACTGTAGGAGGGTCCTTTTGCTTCCTACCTGGCTTCTTGATACACAATTCTTTGACTATCTTAATGTAGATTGGAATGTCTTTAATGGCTTGAAGTAGGGGAATATTGACAAAAATATTCTTCAATTCATTCAAGATGTCAAATTCTAGTCAGGTGGTAGGTTTCTTGATTACCAATCAGTGTGGATAAGGAGGGACCTTCGTAATTTGTGAAGGTTCATTTTGGGGAAGCTTGGGTTCTTGGTTCTTCGGGATAATAACAGCTTCCCACCTAGTGTCATATGTGGGTTGTTTGGTGGTTTCTTCTTCTTCTTCCTGGATGACTACTGAAGGTCTCTGCCTATCCAGAACTTT
The DNA here is from genome assembly GCA_009831015.1 of Picea engelmannii. NCBI lineage: Eukaryota > Viridiplantae > Streptophyta > Pinopsida > Pinales > Pinaceae > Picea > Picea engelmannii. Next base: position 515,260 of record ML781150.1, on the reverse strand, counting down.
TCTCGATCTTAGTTTAATCTCCTGTAATGGAACATGAGTAATAACATATGTTGACAAGGCTTGTATCTCAACATTGTGAAGAGGTTGAGGGGGATTATTACTGTGATTCGACACTGGTTGTGTCGGTAATAGTGTTGGTCTCAAGGAGATTTCATTTTGGTATTGCAGCGGTTGTTGTTGTGGAATAGGAGGTAAAGGTGGTGGAACAAAACCTGGCAAAAGTTGCAGAGTGTTTGTGGGAAATTGAGGATAAGGATGATTGGACATAGGGATAGGTGGAGCTTGAGGGTTTCCTTGGTTATGTCCTCCTCTCCATCCTTGAAACCAAGGATGTTGGTATTGAGTAGACTAATTTTTCCAACCTGGTGAGTTCCACTATTGTTGTTGTTGTTGATAATAGGGTGGAACTTAAGATTGTAGATCTAAGTATGTGGGTTGGTTCCTACGTTGCCATGGCCTCCTAGGTGCATAACAAGACTCCCTAGGATCTCCACTCTTATATATGGCTAATAAACTGGGAAATGATAGACATTTCTCATTCGAATGGTCTTCTTTACAGAAGACACAAACTGAAATGTTATCTAATGGGCATTCCCTTGAGGAATGCTTCCTCCTGCACCTTGGGAAATATATGCTCATTGTTGCATTTTCCTCCTCCTATTTCTTTTTTATTTTTAGGGTGTCCAACTGGGAACCTATTGTGCTTAATATGTCTATCTTGAAGTTCTCTAAAAGGTTCCCTATCTCTTCTCTTGTGATACCACCTGAACTAACTGGTTTTAAGTTTCTATTATAAGGGTCATGAACATTCTTCCCTATTTTGTCTCTACTTCTTGAGTAATTTTTACACATTTCACATATTTCGGAAAATGGTTTATGGGATATGTCACCTGATTCCATTAGGTTATGAATCTCTAGATATTATTTTGAAATTCCCTTAAGGAAAAGAGCCCTAATTGCATCCTCTGGGAGGTCATGGTATTTTGACTTCTAGTAGATATACCCAAATCTTTCCATATAATCTTCGAGGGTCTCGTCTTCTAACTGTTGGATTTTAAAGATGTCATTACAAGACTCTTTGGTCTTGTAGTAGTCTTGGTACTTCTTAAGAAAGATGTCTTTCATGTCTTCCCAAGACATAATATTGGATTCTCCCAACCCCATGAACCATCTTAGTTCGGAGTCTTTGAGGGTGGCAGGAAAGAGTTTTAGTTTCTGGGCATCTTTTACGTAGTTATAGCTCCTACACAAGATGTCAAATTCAAATAGGAAGGTGTCTGGATCTTCATTGTTTTTACCATAAAAGGTAGGCAGTGTTGAGAGAGGAATATTCTTCATGTTGACATTTGGGGTGGTGTCCAAAATCGGAAACCCAAAGGTAGTTTTGGTTTGGTTTCCAATTTCTTCTTCCTCCCCATGTCTTACATTGTTATGGTCCTCCTGATCATCCATACTGGCCTGGTTTCCAAAAATAGAGTACCTAGGTGGTTTTATATTTGAAGAGAATAAGGTTTCCCTTTGATGGAAAGGTCTTCCTATGGATTGGATGTCTGGGACTCTACTCGAGCCGGTTGAGACTATTGGTGCCAAAGTTTCTATGTCAGTTTGAGAGATAATTACATTGGATGAACTAACAAACAAAAGATTCACCTGTTCAAGGTCTATGTTGTCTTCAAAATTAGGACCTCCTAGTGGTGGTGTAAAAGAAAAGGTTGTATTGTTTGGTTCTGCCGAAGGCTCGAGTGGTCTTTCCTCCTGTCCCAATATGATTGATGCTTCAATTTCTTGTTCTATAGTGCTCCTTGTGTTAGTCTTTTCAGAGACTATTTTACCTCTTTGGGTTGAGATAGCTCCTATTTTTCGGTATCAATCTGCGGATTTTATAAGTGGAACGTCCCTTCCCCCAAAAAGGTCGGAAGGAACCTTGGTTGAAAGGTCTGATTTAGATTTAATGTATCTACCTTTTGGATCTCTAGGTCTATTCATGAAAGAAAGCAAAAACAAAAAGAAAAACTACCATTAGGTTTGGGGGAGCCTGCAATAGTAGATGCACAGGTTCTTACCTCTCGTCTTAAAGTTCCCTCGCCACCAATATAATTCTAAGGTCTAGGAATGATCTATTTCCTAACTACTTCTTACCTTGAGACAAATCCCCGGCAATGATGCCAAAAATGATGGGTGTTATATATGCACTAAAAACACACTTAAAAACCCTCAATTAAATTGTCAACCTGGGGTAAGTAAACTTAGAGTTGTAGCAAAATATATGCCAAGGTAGAAGGGTTGGTAGTAGTATATTCTAACTAAGGAAGTGACTATCTAAGGGATAATATATTCAAGCAAAGCTATCTAATGAGAAAACCCTACTAAGCAACTCAAAACTATGTAACCTAATTACTTTTGGACCAAGGATCGATGGATAGTTCTAAGAAAACAAATGAGAACCCTACTTGAAGCAAACTAGTTCATAACAATAAGCAAAATCAACTATTAATCATAACAATAAGAAAATAGCAAAATCAAACTACTTTAACTAGCCTACCTAAATTCAATGAGAAACTATCCTGTGAAAGCAAGTAAATAAACAACTATACTATCAAAGAAAGAATAGACAAGTAAGCAAGTAACCTACTAAAGCAAGTAAACAACTAACTACTATAAGATAACTTCTACTGCAAGTAAACTAATTAAGACTACTCATTGAACAACTAACTAAGCTAAGAGGCAAGTAAACTCTATTCTTAATTCAAACTTCAAAACTATTTCTAATTCATAAAAGGAAATCTATTTAATTGAAAGAAAGAAGAACTAACAACTAACCTTTAATCTATGATAAGCAAAACTACTCTTTAATCTATCAAAATGAAATACTATCTACCCTACAACAACAATAAAACTATATTCTGATCTATGAAAACAAGAAACTATCTTTTAACCTATGAAAACTCAAATATAGTGTTGGTGGTTGTGTGAATGTCTTCGGTGTCTTATAATATCTCGATGGCACTTGACAACAAAAGATAATTCAAGTGGTATAAGCTCAATACTGATCTCAATAGAAAAGTGAAAGGTATGGATTAAACAATCCAATGAGAATTTATCCATTACGGAAAGCATATTCATTGAATTATTAACCATCAACAATATAACGAGATTATAATTTTACTCTATGCTATGTAAGCAAAATTCATAATTAAATTCAATCATTAACTAAGAATTGTAATTGCAATCTAATTCTAGGAAAGAAAGTACATAAAGTGAAACTATGCTATATCTATTTTAATAATTCAAAATGCAAAAGGAAAATGCTTAAAAACAGAAATTAAAGCATGACATATAAAAGGTAAACTAATGAATACATTAACTAACAACTAGTTAAGAAAGATCTACATGACAATAAAATAAACAATCTATAATTAAAAACTGAAACTAACCCTATCCATCCATCAAATCCTTGGTAAAGAAAACATGAAATAAAACTATGTTCTACTCTATTTCGAACTCTGTTTTAAACTTGATTCTAAAAGCATGAATAAAACACAATCTAACTTTTAATTGCACACAGGGTTAGTGTATGAATTTGCAAATTCTTTCCTAACTACAGAATCAATGCATATTAACACAAGCCTTCATACTAACCTACAAAAGAGAATTAAAATAATTAAACTACAACATCAAATTAAATAACAAAGGAAAAATAGCAATGCATGTACAGGAAATTAGATAAAGATATCTAAGCTATGAAATGCATAAATAACTTAAAGAACAGTTACTAGATTGTTGGTGGGCCCGCCAGCAAGTCTTGGTCACTTCTCAAAGGCACACCATGAACTCAGTAAATTGATTTCACCATTAAAACTTGAAAAATGCAGTCTTATACAATTATGGCAATGGAAAATGGAAAAACAGAGAAAAATGTATTTTTCTCTGACACACTACTCCTTCTACTGCTTCTTAGCTATTGTATGACCACCACAATGGTATTTATAAGTTTTATAGACCAAGTGGTCGACCACTGGAGGGTCGAACCACTTCTAAAAACAACAAATCACATTAATGGTGCCCTAACTGTTGAAATAGAGTGAACCAATAATCGCCCTGCTCAACAACCTATACTGAGTTGTCAAGAGTTCAGTAGTTGGAGGGGGCAAGCACGAGCAAAACCCATGTTCCTGATTCACCCACCACTGGCCTCCAATACCATAACCGCCAAATCACCCACCGTTTTGTGTAGGATGAGGTGCTAGACGGAGTGTCAGACCAGGTACCGGATCGAGTACTGGATGGAGTGTTGGACTGAGTGCCAGAAGCAGAAACGTGATGCGATTTTTCCCTGTAACACCAAAAAACGTGAATCAGATCCTTGGAAACATAAAAATGTGATGAATTATACTCAATATCGACATCAAACATGAATCACACATACCTGGTGTAGATCATACCATTTTGGCACAAAATTATTCAAAAAGCTTCTCCAAAACATGAAAAACACATATATACATTCGGCAAAAGTGTCTAATAACTGTCATAAAACGGATCATATCTCAGCCCCAACAATTTATAAGATCAAATCCCCTTTTTTGGATTGGTCAACATGTATTTGTATGGTGGTATTTGTAAAGTCAGCCCCTAGTAATTGTAAAGTGGTTTTATCCACTTCTAGGAGAAGTCAACTCCACCAAGTGAAGAGTCACAACCCTTGCACCACCTCAAAACTTGTATTTATATGTAAGGATGGTATCGCATTTGAACACACTCACCACACTAGCTCTGCAACTATGAAGAAGTGCACAAGTCTTGGAGGAACTGCTTCTGCAACTAAGTGTGACGTCAAGAAGGGTTCTTGGTCCGTGTCTTGGTATCTCTTGGTTAAGTGGTGTGCTACTCTTCCTGGTGAAGGAGTAGAGGAAGATCTTATGTTTAGTATTTGGTCTATCTATATTAAGAAAGTTTTTGTTGGGTTTTCTCCCCCTTGAGGGTTTCCTAGGATAATATGTGTCTCTAATGTTTCTGTGATTTCCTCTCTTTAGGTGATCTTATTTATGCGGCTAATGTGCTAATTGATAATAATAATAAAGAAGAACCATAGCTACTAGTTGTAACTATTGGTTGTATAAGTAAAACTTCAACAATGATAAATTTGTTCTTGGATGCAATAAGGAAACTACACTCTCTGAAGTTGGCACTTCTAAGAAGCATGATGTAGGTCCTTCATTTTCAAAGGGTGAAATAAAAGCTGCAAGTCAATCACCTGCACAAAGCAAGAAAATCTTCAAAAGATCAGAAAAAGGAAGACACCAAGAAGCTAGTCCTACACCTCAAAGCAAATTCAGAAGAGAGATACCTTCAAGGTTGAGACAAAAGAACATGTATGAAAATGTTTTCAATGGTTATTGTTTCTCATGTAATGAATATGGTCACAAAGCTTTGAATTGTAGACATTATCCAAGGAAATATGTTGGAAGATTCAATAACATCTTAAGATGTTGGAGATGTAATCTTGTCAGACACATTTCTGCACATTGTCACACCGTGAGTTGTTACAACTGCAGTGGGTTTGGCCACAAATCCCAAGATTGTTGGAATTCAAGGAGACAGTCAATGAGAAATGATTCATACAATATGGAAAGAAGAGAAAATGAAACATGGAAGAAAGATAATGTTGAAAGAATGGAAGCTCAAAGAGTAAGTAATGAGAAACTAGGACACTCTCATAAGTGGATGAAGAACATTGAACAACCAAACATGAATGAAGGCATAAAGAATGATTTCCATGAGGCAAGCTTAGGTTTTTTCTGAGGCATATGTGGGTTACTGTGGGAACATTTGCATACATATGCAAGATGTCTTAAGGACGGGCCGCGTACACATGCGAGTTGTAGGAGGACAGGTCGTGTACCTGAGGTAAAGCTTTAAAAAAAAGGGTGTGTGGATGAGTTGCAACATGGTTTGATGGTACATATAGGCTATCATAGGTATGATGTTCCAAGTCAGTAACAAAGCTACATGTATGAACATAAGCTTGTTTGATGAATGTATGGTGATGGTTTATGGTTGAGTTTTGGAGCATATGCTTGAGGCATATCTTTGATGCATGGTACAAATCCTAGTGTGTGGATTGAGGCATCTCTGTTAAGGTACAATGTTGGCTATGTTAAGTACTTATCAGTAAGATTATGGAACTTTGTTTATGAGGTATATCATGGGTAATTTTATACTAGATAGAGGTACTTCATTGATCTATTGAGGCATATTCTTAGTACATGTCTAGAGGTATTATTGTCGCATTATACTTGCTATAGTAAACGGTTTTGAGGTAGATATGTTGTAGTACATGGATGGAACATGTGTGATATCTATTGATATGTTATTGGTACATTGATAGAGGCACTTGTTGGTGATCTTGATATATGCTTGATTCACATTTGGCACATATTCTTGGCATATGGTTAAGGCACTTGTTTGATGATGCCTTATGGTATATGGTATAGTGTTGATGTACATGGTTGATATACATGGTTGATGGTACTGAATGGTATGGTATATGGTATGAGATTGATGCTTGATATGGTAGTTTATTGAGGCATATAACGAGTGATATGACACTTGTTTGAGGTACATGGTTGGCATGTTGTATGGTATGGTGATGTAATTGGTACATCTTGATGAGTCATAACTTGATCTATAGTTGATGCATGATTGGTACATACTTGGTAAATTGTTAGAGGCACTTGCTAGTAGTATTGTTGGCACATGGTTATGGATGATGTGGCATATATGTATGGATATAATTTTAGAAGCACATATTGATTGTGGTACATATTGTTGATTTTTGTGAGGAGTCTTGGTTGATGCACATCTTGGTGATATTGTGCATATGGTTGAGAGTTGTCTTGATGATTGATCTTGGTGAATAGATCTGATTTGGTTGATGATATTGATGAGATGGGTTGATATGCCAGGTTGTTGTGATAGGTTGTGTTGTTCATAGTTGATGCACTTGTGTTGGTACAAATTGATGGTACAAGTTTGGTGCATGGTTGATGCTCTGGTTGATGTTACAGGTTGAGGTACAAGTTGATGGATCATTGTATGATGCATGGCCAGGTCCAAGGATCATTAAAGGAACAAAAAATCATGGTATCCTTGATGTAGTATTGTTCAACAATTGATCAGTATTTTGGTATAGCAGCAACATCCGCAACAGAAGAAGATTATAGTGGTAGCATATTGTTCACAGTGACTACAAGACATCTTGCAAAGAAGATAGGGGGAGACATACCCACAGGGGGAGTTATTATTTTTCCCATGATTGGCTACAGAGGTATGATTCCAGGAGGAGAGATGATAGAGATGATCATAGAGGGAGAATTGGCATCCATTCCATCGACATTGCATCAGAGTGATATCCTTTGTCAAAAGGGAAGAGATTCATCAGATGCATGGACATAGAGTTAGATGCTTGGAGAGAGAGCACATAGGCATTTAGACATGGGGAGAATCCCCAAGGAGAGATACACTTTGACATTGATGTCAAAGGGGGAGATATAAAAACATTGATGAGGAGTATGAGCATGAATTTTATCATGACTAAGTGTTGACATCAATGTTGGTGTTTCCATCAATGCCAAAGGGGGAGATTGTCAGACAATTGGTTTAGATTGATGGGCAGCTGGATAGTTGGTTGTCATTGATTTTAATCCTTGGAGAGTGATATTGTATATTTATTTCAACCCTTGAGTATGTTCGGTATCACATTCTGGTAGTTTCAGAGGTATGGGTAAGGGACCCAATTTTGGTTGAGGAATAATGTAATGAAGATCAATAAATTTATAGATGAGACTATTCTAGATGGATAGTACATGTCATGCCATTTTCGGTGATAAGTGGTATGTCGTGTAGTTCTTCACGGTTGAGGAGATATGGCTTAGTGAAGTTGAAGAACCCTCATGAGTTATCTAGAAGACCTATAAGGTCAAATAAATCAAATTATTCTAGAAGCTCCTATAAGAAGTTGACTAGTCAGAGTGGTTGTAACTAGGAGTTAATCACAAGTTAAGTTGTTGCAAAAAGAAAATAATTAATAATAAATTAGTTTCAACTAGAAGTGGTGAGATTACTATTTTTGGATAAAGTGGTTGTAAGTGGACAAAGTAGTTAGAAGTGGGTTAGCCCTAAAAGAAGGATGTTGGGTAAAATAATTAGAAGATAACCCCTAGAGGAAGCTACTTGGAAAGTATAAATAAGAGAGCAAGGGTCTCTTATGGATATGAATTTGGAGCACATTGAATATCTATTATTTTTTGAAAGGCTTATTGCAAGTACTCATTAATACATATGAAGTTACGCAACTATGAGGTAGAAAAGGAGGGTTGATGGTGAAAATCTTGGAAGTTCAGGAAAACCTTAGATTCCAAGGTATACATGCGTTGCAGGCCTGTAAGTTCGTGTACGTATGCGGGATGAAGTGGATGAAACCACGTATATGCACGGGTTGTTGAAGGGAAGGTCACATACATCTAAAAAGGTCTTGAAAATGTGAGTAGATGTTGGTGCCAGGTCCCTAGCATCTGAAAGCAAGCTCCCAGGTTTAGATCAGCTACAAAAGTTCTAGTATGGTTACATGTTGGTTTTGATGCTTAGATTTTCTTATGATATGGTGAATTCTTGAGGCATTCTTGATATGGTTGGTGTTTTACTTGGATATGGTATATGTTTCTTGATTGGCTGAGTGAGAAACACTCTTATGTATGGTACAGTTCTGATATGGTTGAGGGATATCTATGTTGTATGATGATGTATGCATGAGGGACATGCATAGGTTGTTGGAGATGCTTCATTGATGACATGGTACAGATATAAATATGGTTGATGATGGCACATGTTGGTCAATGATAGGTTACAGGTTGATGTGACAGGGGCAACGAAGGTTTGAAGGGACAGAAGTTTCGGAGTTCTAGAAAATGGAAACCCTAGTTTTTTGAGGTTGTATGCATGTTGAAAGAGGACATGTTGTGTACATACACAAGATTCAAGAAGAAAACTCATGTACATATGCATGTTGAAGTATATACAAGTCACAGACCTGTAGAAAATATTTGATAGATTGTTTTATGTCTACAAGTTGGGTCTTGTACTTGAGGGTTGGAATCCTCACATCTCAGTTGGTGCCAAGATCTGCAAGATGGGTCTTGTATTTGAGAGTTGGTACTCTCTTGGAGTTGGTGCTCTTTTCAGTTGGTGTTGATAAACCCCAAAGAGTGTAGTCTTCATGTAACAACATAATACAAAAGATTACACATATATCAGATGTTCTTTGTGTTCATTATTGGGATGGTTTATAGTTCTCTATTATTGATGAATGTTGTTGATATAGGCAAGTATCTAATTGTGAATGAATAATAATGTTTGAATTGATTGCTAACTAAAGGAAGAAAGAATTGTAAAAAGAGTCACACACTGATTCACCCCCCCCAATGTGGTTGATGTTGTAATGTTCCTGACTTGGCTAGTCTAGGAAACACTACTAATGTGTGTGTAGGATCAAAGGTTTACAGCATATAAATGATCATACAAATAATAAACGCGACAAAGGACTACAAAGTTTGTATTATGATATCTCCGTGGATTACAAAATGGCCGAATGCGGCTGAATAACTGACAATACTCGACTAGATCAACATACAAAGGATCTTAGTCGGAATATAAATAAGCAACTGCGGATAAATAAAATAACAACACTCGGCTAGATCAAAAGACAAAGGATCTTAGCCGGAATACAAATAAGCAACTAGAAGATAATACCCAGAATATGGGAGCACTGCGGAATCAATGAAGAATGATGGAAGACCTGGATGATCTTCCCGATGACTAGGGTGTGTCTTTCAACATCGAAATCAGCCCACTGGTGTCTTCCTCCTGGAATACACTGAACTATCTCTCTTGAGATGCACCTCTTCTCCTCAATGACAAGTCATAATCTGCATAATGATGAATTAAGTTGCCGACCCTTCCTTTATAGCTTTCCAAAACCCTAAATCACTGCTGAAACCCTTATTCACTGTTGACTTCTATTTTTAGCTCATAATGACTTAAAAGCGTTGTTAACTCTTGTTAGCTCAATGTCACTTTCCGAATATAACACCTGTGATTGGAGTGACCTCTAGTAACCCTGTTTACCCCTCTTTGGCCCTGGCTATAGTCTAACGGGTGGTTTAGACCATTAAGCCTTCTCTTCTGGAGCTCCTATTTGGAAAGGGATATTACAGTCCTCCCTTCTTGAAATTGCTTGTCCTTAAGAAATACCAGTCCAGGGTGATGCAACACCTTCTCGCTCTCCCAAGTAGAATCCTCTACTGGAAGCCCTCTCCATCTGATCAAACACTCTCTGATGACCCTGCTCCTTAGTTTCCGCTCCCGGAACTCCAAAACCTCCTCTGGAACTAACTCCAACTGTCCCTCCTCATCCAACGGGGGAAGCTCCTCTGATGT
>ML781150.1:466209-504087 GCA_009831015.1 Picea engelmannii | reverse complement strand
AGTCCTTACCCTGGACCTTGGGTAGACCGGTGATGAAGTCCATAGATATACTCTCCCATTTCTTCTCTGGAATGGGGAGTGGTTGAAGTAGCCCTGCTGGAAGAGCATGCTCTGATTTGTTCTACTGGAAAGTCACACACTCACTGACGTGTCTCATAACATCTTGTTTGAGGCCCTTCCATGAGAACCTCTCTCTGATCTGTTTGTAGGTTTTGAAAAACCCCTGATGGCCTACTAGAGGTGAATCATGAACTGTGGTGAGAATTTTCTTCTTAAGCCCTGAATCTGGCACCAAGTAGACTCTATCCTTGTAAAATATGACATCATCAATGACCCTATATCGGTCATCCTGTATCTACCCATCCATCACCTCACAAGCGAACTTGTTCTTGGAATATTCCACTAACAAGTGGGATTTCCAATCTACTGAAATCTCCATCAAAGAACATGCCACGGGTCTCCTCGATAGTGCATCGACCACAATGTTCTTCTTCCCCTTGAGATACTCTATGTCAAAGTGGAATTCCTGTACCTTCGTCACCCATTTTTGTTGGTGCTCACTGAGGTCCTTCTTCTCAAGGAAATACTTCAAACTGTTGTGATCGGTCTTGACCACGAATTTGTTGCCCACCAAATATTGTCTAAACTTGATCAAGGCATGCATGATTGCCAACATTTCCTTGTCATAAATGGAGTACAACCTCTCAGGTTGACTAAGCTTCTGGCTCTCGAATACAATGGGGTGTCCTCCCTGCATCAAAACTACACCGATCCCTTCGCTGGATGCATCACACTCTAGTACAAATGGCAGAGTGAATTCTGGTAGTGCCAACACTGGACAATTTCTCATGACTTCCTTCTTGTGATCAAAGGTGTCCTGAAATTTCTCGATCCATATGAAGGCCCCATGCTTGGTAAGATCTGTCGGTGGTGCTCCAAGCTGAGAAAAACCTTGGATGAACCACCTGTAATAGCTGCACAGCCCAAAGAAACTCCTCAATTTTGTCATTTTCTTGGGCATCGACCAATCTAGAATGGCCCTGATATTCTCTTGGTGCACCTGTACCCCCTTTTCACTGATGATGTGGCCTAAGTAAAGTACCTCTGTCATACCAAACTCGCACTTGGACTCTTTGGCATATAATGACTGTGCCTCCATGATGCTCAATACCTCATCCAGGTGCCTCATATGCTCTTGCCATGGCCGGCTATAGATCAAGATGTCGTCGAAGAAAACCAAGACTGATTTCCTTAATTGATCCCTGAATATATGATTCATGCAAGACTGGAATGTAGCGGGTGCATTGGTTAGCCCAAATGGCATAACCAGGAACTCAAAGTGTACAAAATGACATCTAAATGTCGTCTTCTCCATGTCCTGCTCTCGGATGCTGATCTGGTGATATCCAGAGTGTAGATCAATTTTTGAGAAGAAAAATTCCCCATGCAGTTCATCCATCAACTCGTCAATGCGTGGTATAGGGTACTGATTTTTTATGGTTTTCTTGTTCAAGGCTCGGTAATCAATGCACATCCTCATGGTGCCATCCTTCTTCAGAACTAAGAAAACTAAGGAATCAAATGGGATGTTGCTCAGTCTGATGTGTCCCATCGCCAACAATTCCTTGATTGCCTTCTCTATCTCATCCTTGAACCTCCTAGGATGATGATACGGGGGGGTGATCATAGGTTTGGCCCCCTCCTCTAACTCAATGGTGTGCTCAAACCCCCTGTCAGGTGGTCTCCCTGGTGGGATTGCCTCAAAGACCTGTTGATGTCGTCCCAATAAATTCTTGATCTCTGTGTGGTATTGTTGTCGATCTTTTGAATCCTTCTGAGTAGTGATCAAGCATTCTGCGGCATATGCTACCTCCCCATGTTTGAATATCCTCTCCATCCTCTTGGCTAAAACTGTCCTAGGTGCTCTTGTCAACATACCTCTTAGAACAACCTTCTTTCCATCTTGATCTTTGAATCCCATTTCCAAGGTTTGGTAGTTGGTAGTGATTTTTCCCAGGGTAATCATCCACTGAACTCCAAACACTACATCTATGTCTGATAGGTCAACCACATAAAATGTGTCTCTCACTGTGTAGTTTCCTAACTTCATCTCTAAGTTTGGAATTCTGTTTAGACACTCCACTGTGTGGCCATCTGGTACCGCAACATCAAACCCCTCAAACTCCTCTATCTGAACTACCTGTCTCGATACTAGTGAAGCGTCGATGAAGTTGTGGGTGGCCCCACCATCTATCAAGGTGATTTCCCATTGGCCCTAAATAATCCCTATGATACGGAGGGTATCATACCTGGGAACACTGGAAAGGGTCGCTATGACTCCTCCCTTTGTTGGTTTCCTCCTGTTAGCTTGCTCTGGCGGTTGTGGGACTACTGGAGGATGGGATCTTGCTGGTGTTGGTGGTCTACGGGGAATCTACTCCTTTGCTAAGTGTTGACTCCTCCTCTGAAGTAGTGGATCCACTGTCCTGCTCCTCCTCCTCACTGTCCATGTTGTCTGCTGCTACCTCAATATAATTAATCTCTCCCTTGCCCATGCACCTGTGGCCTGGGACCCAAGGATATCTGCAGCTGAAGCAAATCTTCTTCCTCATAATCTCTCACCTAGTCTCATCATCCAACTTCTCGTTTCCATTCCATTCTCTCTGGAATGGATTCCTGTCTTGATCCCTCTGGGGCACAAATGGTTTGGAGAAATTTTTATTCTTTGACACTGAGTCTGCCAGATCTTGAGTGCGAAGGATGGCATCCTGCAAAGTGGGAGGCCTGTATGCCTTCACCCATCCTCTCAAAGGCTCTATGGGTCCTTCTGTGAATAGCATGATCAACCTGCGTTCTGATATATATGTCACTGCCACGGCTACCCACTGAAACACTGTGATGAACACCTCTGATGTGCCAGTTTGTCTCAACTGGGCTAGATCCCTGAAGTGTATCTTGGGATCCTTCATGTCAAACCTATCCATGAGCCTATCTGTAAACTCCCTATAGGAGGTGATGCGATTGTGACCCAATGTCACCAGTCCATGATACCACCACTCATGTGCCTCACCCTCCAAGTGTAAGGTCGCAAAACTAATGGCCTCTGTCTCGGTCATCTGGTTGAGCTTGTAATACGTGTCTAGCTTCTGTACCCAAGCTCTAGCGGTGTATTTGGACGATCCGTCGAAAGAAGGGATGGTGAATTTCCCAACTTTTCGGATGAAATCGAGGTTATGCCCATGTTGTTGTTGTGGTCCTCCCCTCTGTGGCTCTCTGGGGCGGTTCCTGAGTCTGAGTCCACAGTACTCAACTAAGGTCATGTCTTGATGGAAGTCATGACCCAATGTTGTGTACTCCCTCCTATACTCTGCAATGTCGTTGACATGAGTGGGTGGCCTCTGTGCTATTGGTGGTGGTGTTGCTACTGAGGGTGCCCTATGGAAACTGGGAAACAAGGGTCTGGGAATCCTACTCGCAAAGGTGTATGTGCAAGAGGGTGACTGGGGTCTACTTCCTGCTCCTGAGTTCGCCTGTGCTACATGCGGGACTTGTGTATCTAGGGTGCCCACTCTAGCCAATCTATCAACCACTTGTGCCAAGGACTGAGACATGGTTCGTTGACTAGCTAACATACCATTGATAACCTGCATGAAAGTTTCCTCTGGATCTACGGGGGCCTTGCCACTGCCCTTTGGTCACTCATATCCATCTCCTAGCATCCTCTCTACCTCACGCTCAGCCTCACACTCTGCCCTTCTCTCTGCTTCTCTGTGTGCCTCTTCCTCTTCCTTTGAGCTAGGAGGAAAAGGGGGAAAATCAGGCCTATGCCTTCTTTCTTAATGCCTGTTGTAAGTGACATATTCGTCACCTATGTGTTCACGGCCCTCTGGGTCTTCTGATGTACTCATTCTCTTTAGTCACAGGCTGGCAGGACTAAAGCTCTGATACCACTGTAATGTTCCTGACTTGGCTAGTCTAGGAAACACTACTAATGTGTGTGTAGGATCAAAGGTTTACAACATATAAATGATCATACAAATAATAAATGCGACAAAGGACTGCAAATTTTGTATTAGGATATCTCTGTGGATTACAAAATGGCCGAACGCAGTTGAATAATTGACAATACTCGACTAGATCAACATACAAAGGATCTTAGCCAGAATATAAATAAGCAACTGCGGCTGAATAAAATAACAACACTTGGCTAGATCAAAAGACAAAAGGATCTTAGCCAGATTACAAATAAGAAACTAAAAGATAATACCCATAATATGGGAGCATTGCGGAATCAATGAAGAATGATGGAAGACCTGTATGATCTTCCCGGTGACTAGGGTGTGTCTTTCAACAACGAAATCAGCCCACTGGTGTCTTCCTCCTGGAATAAACTGAACTATCTCTCCTGAGATGTGCCTCTTCTCCTCAATGACAAGTCATAATCTGCATAATGATGAATTAGGTCACTGACCCTTCCTTTATAGCTTTCCAAAACCCTAAATCATGATGAAACCCTAAATCACTACTGAAACCCTAATTCATTGTTGACTTCTATTTTTAGCTCATAATGACTTAAAAGCACTGTTAACTCTTGTTAGCTCAATGTCACTTTCTAAATATAACACCTGTGACTGGAGTGACCTCTAGTAACCCTGTTTACCCCTCTTTGGCCCTGGCTATAGTCTAACGGGGCGGTTTAGACCATTAAGACTTCTCTTTTGGAGCTCCTATTTGGAAAGGGACATTACAGATGTGTCCAACACAGATAAGAAAAACCTACCTCATGCTTAAATGATGTGCTTATGCAGGGATGGAATGTACCATTGGCTAAAGAGTGGTGAAGGATGTTGATACTAGTGGTAGAATCAAACATGCATTTCCACACATGTCTATGTTTCTAGACATGTGGAAATCGTCCAAATCCTTCTATCCTTGAATTTACGTTAGTTAAATAAATTATTAAAGTAAACTGCTTTAATTAATTATTTATTTAATTAATTGAGTTATTTAAATAAATGATAAAAGTAATTAGCATGTAATTTAAATCTCAAGTGAAGTGAGAAGTAATCTCACTTGTCAATCACTTTGGAAATTAGAAATAGATTATAATTCATGATTATAAAAGCAAGGCTAGGGTGAAGGAGGAAGACACTTGATACGTGAGATTCTTGAAAGTAGAGAAGGACCTTTGCTTTTGAGAGGATTGGATCAGGAAGGAATGTGATTAAAGATCTTGAATAGGTGGAGAAGGAATTCCATCTAGAGATCAGATCAAGGAGAAGAGAGAACATTGGATGTCACAAGTAGGTTTCAGTCAAGCGAATCCACAGGGAAGAGTTGTGTCGTACAAAATTTTCCATATAGGTTTTCCTTACATGTACGCAGGAACCGGTGGAGACAAGCATGTCTATGTGGGTGTGTATTAGGGAAGATCATGCATAGATAAAAAATCATGCAGTTATGGTTCATACAACAGAACAAACTTTTCCATGTTTGTATTTAGTTATATTTCTCTCAGTGGGCCATTATCCCTGTTACAGGAGCCATGATTTTAGCATAGTAAAATCATTCTCAACATTGGTTTTCCCTCCAAGTTTTTTCCACGGGTGTATACCCAAAAATATTGGTGTTCATGTGTGCATTATTTGGTTTCCATTTTTTCTTTCATTGCATGTTCAAGGTTGGATCTTTTAGTAGTGTAATTTTGGTTTGTGAGCTGCTAATCTGATTTGTAGTAAGGAAATCACCAAATAATAAGTTACCTAGGTGTTGGAGTAAGAGGTTTTCAATAGAGAAAACATGGATAAGAATACGAGAAGCGGTTTTGTAACATTACATGGAACATACACAAAGAGAACTTGGACAATGAAATATTTATAAGATATCTTATGAGATGCACATGATAAGAAATAAGTTGTTGGAGCAAGTACTCACCCTTCAAACCCAAGTATTCTTTTAGGTCCAAGAGTAAAATATATTGTACTTAGCATGTGTATCCAAATGGAAAACCTTAGTCCATGATAATTGGAAGAACCAGGGAGTAAGTAGCTAATGGTCATCATAGTCTGAGTCAACCAAGGACTTAACTATTATAAATGAGTTGTTTGTTTATCTAGTTCTAGAAATTGATTTTTCTTCTAGAGATTATTTGAGCATTGGTTTTCTAATGATTCGCATTTGTTTCTAAATTTAATGCAATTTATAACAACTTTATTATCATTCTTTTTCAATAAATTCTTAATTAAGATTCATTTTCCACTCACTAAAAATTGATGGTTTGCATCCCAAGACTCTGTTTTCTGTTCATACTTGATTTTATTATTTCATTTTTTTCTTTCTCCTCCTATATTCCTCATAATTATGTTGTATATATGAGATTACTTTTTGTTGGTTTGCCTTGGATTTTAAGTTTATTTGTTGGTCATCCTTTGGTCTTTTACTTTTTAAGAAGATTCTAGACCTAAGTTGAGAATCACTTTTCTTTAGATTTATGCAACTTTTTACTTGCATATTATTTTGTGTCCAAGCATGTTGATATGTTTGCAAAAACTGAGTGAAGCTAAGAAAACATTATAATTTGTTTATTAAAGAAGGAGAAATTTAGCAATCCAGAACATCTGATTAGATGAACTAAGCATGCATATCCAACCCTTATAATCAAGCACCATGCCTCTTTCTTTTCAAAGTTACTTTATGACTTTATTTTAATAATTTACATTTGTCAAAGGTTTCAACTTACATATATTTACTTTCTGGAAATAATTTTTACCTTCCATGGCTTGTCCACTTGCTAATGTGTTTTGCAGTTCCCTGGATTGTTAAATGTAGGGCCTTGTAGAAAACCATGCACACATGCTAATCTTTGTAATCTTTCATTTTTACATCTCAATCATGTTCTAAACAAAGAATCTATGAATAAATGTCCCGTGCTACATGAAGAAGCTATAACAGTGGTGGAATTGGGGCTTCCATAAATAATTGGGTTCTAGAAGATCTTGAAAATCAGTTAAGTGATGATTCATCCAACTTGAAGATACTATCCATTCACATTATAGGAGCATGTCATGTAAAAGGTTTTTAGTCAAAAGGATAAATATCTTTCAGAGCATATTATTATTATTCATAGATGGACATTCCTTTCATAAAAATAGGCATCATACACACGTGGTTGTAAATACCTTCTATTTCCCCCACCCATCATTGTTATAAAAACATACTTTTAATTTGGTAAAATGGTTTGGAAAGGAAATTCAATCATTTGTGGGGGAATTCATATACCTTCACCATGGATATCGACTCTCATTGGTAGCAGAGCAAGGTCTTTGATTCTGGGGTGACTCCACCAAGGTTGAGAACACTCACAGGTAGTGGAGAAACACCACAGAAAAGTTAAACAAACTATTTACAAAAAAACATTCAACCCCATTTAAAGTGATACCCAGTGATTATGATTGTTACCTAAAACATTGGGTTAAGATTTAAAGGTAATCAACTCCACACTTTATATTTTCAAGAAAAGTTGTTAAATCATTGAAGTTGCATAATTGGGATACTATGGGTTCATGTTACTAAGGTGTGATTGTTTCTGAAAGTTTTTGGCTTCATGTTTAAAAATATGGTTGAATAAGCAATGATTCAGAGATTCATGGATTTTCCTATTGTGTCACCATTTGTTGAGCCCTCAATAAGGCCCCCAAGTTTTAGGTAAAACTTGGGGGCCCTCCTTCACTTTACTTGCCTAAAAATGTTTCCTTATTTTGGACATATATTGACCTTGCCTGATAACTTGATTAGTACCCCAATATCCAAATCATGCCCTCTTATCACCTCTTATATTTTACTTTGAAATCTCCCTTAGAATTTCATTCAAACCTTTGAACATTTCAAAGCCTTTGTTCGAACTTTGAACTACTATTCAAACTCTAAACTTTTGCCTCAAATATTTGATCGACCCGATTTGGAAATCAATCTCAATTACCAAATCAAACGCTTCTTTCTCCAAATTTCTGTGGATGAGTCTCGATTTTGGGATAAGGCCCGATCTCCAATTTAGGCCCTCCTCTCAATCTCTTCGAACTCTTATATTCCCCTCCTTTTTTTCAAGCTCTTTTTAACTTTTTGTTTGAATGTTATTTTCCTTCCTTTTGAAATTGAATAAGTCATACAAAAAACCTTTCTAGGTCTGATTTGGTGATTGGTCATGATTGCCAAATCAACCCCCTTTTCACTTGTTTTCTTTTTCCCTTCCCCAATTTGTCAATTGGTCTTTATTTCCAAATTGGGACCTCTCACTTGATTTCTAGTGTATTTGTGCCCCGATTTTTGGAAGTCGTTCCCAATTGCTCAAATCGGGGCCTCCCTCTTTGAACTTATGTGTGATTAAGTCCCGATATCGAGATCAGTTTCGATCCTCAAATCAAGATTCTTGACACGTAGCTAATGTGCAGACTTTTGAGGCTACTCATTATAAGCCAGTTTAATTTGAAATATGAAAAATGGTTTTTTTCGATGGGATTATATATTTAATGCTAAAAGTTACCCATGTATTCTATGTTTTGTACACTCACATGTAGGCATCTTACAATGACTACACATGAAGTGAATGGCCAAGATATATACAAGAATAGTTAAATAAAGGGAAGTTCGAACTAAAAAAAGAAATAAAAAAATGTCAGGTGACACAAAAGGATAACTGAATAGAAAAATCAAATATCCAATAAGGGAATCAAAGTGACAAACAAGGATTTATAAATGACAAAGAATTTGAAACCCGGGTGGTTGAAAAGACAATTGGATGGGTAAACCTAATGACCTAGAAAGGGAAACAGATATCCAACAAATGAATATGAATAGAGAAAGGGATTTTACTTGTGCACCTTTGTAGACTATTTTATGAAATGCTAATGAGGAGAAGCCATTATTGGCCACTTTTTGGAGACTCATTTTGGTCTATGTGTTGTGTAGTACTATTCCCTTGTTTTTTTTATGTAATAATGACTCCAAGGCTTCTACTTTTGTTGTAGACCATTCTCATGTGAATGGTGATTGCTTCTTACTATTGTGATCTGATCTATTGTCGGAGGTGAATATGAAATGGTTTATGGTTATTAATATGAGGCTAACCTAATATGATGACCGGTGATTTCTCTATTTTGGCCATTATTCCACAACACACTATTTTGTGTTATAGTTTTTGTTGTTTATTTCATGTTCATTTCGTGTTCACAAATCCTATAGGTGTTATATTAGGACAACATTTCCTTGTTAGTTTTAGGATTGCATTTAGTTTTGGTGCAAATATGCAACAAGAGTTAAAAAAAATTACAAACCTTATGGTTGCTTCAAGATCACTGATAAAAACATTAGAAAAAGTAAAAACTTGTGTTTTAAATGAACAGATTCACTACTAAATCTATGTTATTCCTATAAATACAAGTAAAATGCAACAAAAACAAAGAGACATGAAAAACAGATTGATCAAATAATGAATGAATCCATTACCCAAATGGTAAAGCTTTACAATGTCACTTATGGATAACCCTTGAAGGTGATGATGTTCTGGTGGCCTCTCCTTGGGAGGGTACTTTGAGTTCCCTAGGCATGTGGATGCTTTCTCCTCCAGCTATAGATGATGCTTTTTGTTAGCACATAGGATGTGTAGAGGTCAAAACATCTTATATTTGACTTGTTTTGAGTCATAGGGTCTTTAAATCTTAGGCTTTGGGTTATATCTCATGTCATAGCTCAAATTTTTATTTTTCCATAAGCATAATCTTGTTTTTTAGTATTGGTTTAGAGCCTTGGTGTCATGCTATCATTTATCATCATGAAGGAAATAAGGGTCAAATGGGTCTCAACCCTGGTCTTAAAATCATCATCATCATATGTCCTATCTCAAGGGTTTGCACACAAAATTCCATTTATGTCATTTTCCAATTTCCATTTTCTAATTGTCTTGCAGACTAGCACTGCGAACTGGTGTTGGCACTGCAAACCATCTGTTTACACAAAGTTGTCTCTTTCTGCTTGTCTGCATTTTCACTTAGACTGAATTGTTGTCCATCTTATCATTCCTACTTGCAAATTTCTCCACTTCATACCATTTTTGTGTATATGTTTTCAGACATGTGAATTATAAGAATTTCATCTTTGTATTCAAACCCTAAAAATATTTGTTTTACTCTATATTTCACATAGCAATTGCCATAAGAGGTTACAGGAGGTTTTTAAGATAGAAATTATGGACAATCAGCAAAGCAAGAAAATCCACAAAGGGGGAGAGATTGTGAGAACTGAACCATATGACATGAAACTCATCAACTCTGAACCATTTTTCAAGGAATCCTTCTAGAGGGTGGGTTGCCTTAATTTTTGTCAAAAAATGCAAAGAGGGAATCTTGAAGTGGCCAAGCAATTTGCTCTCAGTTTCAGTGGAACAAAGACTAAGGTGGGTATGTTGTATTTTGAAGTCTCTAAGCATTCTATTTATGTAGCTATAGAGATACCTGATTGTGGTGATAAGTGGTTTAAAGCCATGTCTTTGAACTCTTCTTTCTCCTAGGAATTATTTAAATTTGAATATCAAGGAGATAACCTGTTCAAAGGAGTGCCTAGAAGTCACATGCTCAAATATTTTGACAAGATGCTCAGGGTCATCCAAAGGTACTTCACATGTGAAGGAAGGTTCAATATGGTATATCAATACCATATCATATTACTACTACACTTCACTGGGAAACAATCCATGAACCCTCCCTTTTACCTTTTCAGGAGTATTGAAAAGATGTTAGATAGAGTCCAGGCAAATTCCAAGCAGGTGGACACTAGTGTTTTTCAGTTTGGTTTAATCAAGATATTAGTGCTGGAAGAGTTGAAGAAGACTAGCACTGACTGGGAAACATTCCTAGCTGCATCATGTTTTTAGTTATATATTGCTCCTACACCACAGTCCAAAAGACAAACTCCTACCTCTGTTGAGAAGACTGTGCATTCATATTCAAGCAAGAAGAGGAGAATGACTAGGAGTGACAAATATTTTCAAGTTACTGATACAACAAAAGAAGGTGGTCCCTCACAACCTCCTGACAGATAAGTTTCTCTTTTGGAAGAACCTATACCTATGGAAATACCATCAAGCAAAACAAGGAAGTTGATAGGAAAAAAAACTCGTTTTCTCCCCACCAGTTGTTGCAGAAAAAGTCAAATCTAAAAGACCTTTTACTAGATCACTAGCCAAACAACATGTTCCTATAAAGGATGGTACAATAAATACTTCAGCTTAGAAAAAGGACAAATTTCAGATTTCTAAGAAACCTATGGAGGTTATTGATATCAACACTCCTCCTCATGAAAGTAACCTTACCTTCAAAAGACTCAAGAGGCAGCTTAAGGATGCAAAAACTGAAATTGACAAGTTGAAAAAGGAACATTTGGATTCCCGGATTAAGCTAAAGGAGATGTTAGATCTATATGAGGAGACCATTGATAACTCTAGGTTCATGGCTAAGAGGTCTTTTCCCCTTCATAGGTAACTCAATAATGTATATAGGCAAAAGATAGCCTGTCAAGTTGAAATCAACAAATTAAAAGAAGATTTACAGCCTTTCAGAGAAGAAGTGGAAAAAAGGAATTTAGATATGTTGGATAAGGTGGCTACTAGAAGGAGTACCAAAACCAAAAGATGAATACAAGATGATCTTCCACATCAACATCATTTTTTTCATGGTTTTTCCATGTAGTTACAACACCAAGTGATGATTTTGAATTTTGAGCTAAACTTAGCATCTTTTTATGTTTTATCCAAGGCTACTTCAGGTTCAAATGAGATTGTATCATTCATGGAGGATCTATGCTACTTATGGTACAAGTTTTAAAAGGTCATAATCTTTTTGCAAGAAAACAGGCTGGTACAGGAAAGTTCACAGTGCCTAGACTCACTAGCGCTGCGAACTGGGTGTTTTAGAATAGTTTGCAACACTGGCACTGCGAACTCAGATTATGAATATTTTGGAGAGAGGGATTTCCAGGTGTCAAGATGAACTCGTACTAGCATTCAGAATTTTGTTTTCACATTAGAAGGCCACCTGCCTCAAGGAGCTTCATGTAGTAAAGCCACATCACCAGTTGTTAAGGACTTGTTCAATACATTGCCAACATTTTCCTACGAAATGTCATTTTGTTATTTTCTTGTTGTACACATGTTTCCAAACTTCCCTTAGGAATGGAATCCTATGAGGAAGTTAAGGGGCAAATGGTAAAGGGTTATTTTTATGTTTTGGTTATTTAAGATGCATTGTAATTGGAGATGAGGTTTGAATGGTTGAACAAAAACTCTTATCTTTAGTCTCTTATTGTAACCGAGTTTTTCATGATGTATGGACCAGAATTAAGAATCTTTTAATGGTGAAAATCAATATTTTTCCTACTGTCATATTTTTTCTATCTCACTTTGGTATTAATCTTTGGTGAAGGATTCATCATGATGCTTGTTTCTTTATTGCAGTAAATGATTTATTGTGGTATTTTATGCAAGTTTATCAAAGTGCTTTTCTCTTTGGATTTAGAAGTCTTATTCAAATGAGTTTTCTTTGATACGTGTTCCATAAATACCTGATGTAAACCGATACACATATTTCACTTTCCTTTCTATGTCTTCGATCTTTTATTTATATCCCTTGAACGTTGATTTGAATCTATTCAAAGCATTGCTTGTTGGTGTGTATTTCATGGAAGGTTTTGTGATCGACATCATAAAATTAGTTTCACATCCATTTTCCACACTTTTTAAAACATTATTATTCACATTATGATGAGTATTAGGCTTACATTATGGTGTGTATTTCTAGTGCTAACATTTTTGGCGTCGTTGTCAGGGAACAGATTGAAGATATTTCCCTGGGTTGTACGACAAAGACACTACTAATTTTGTTGGTGTATAGAAATATGTAAATAAAATGACTGCATAGTGCGCATGGTGACTCAAAATTTCATTTGTGGCTCCCAAGAGTAGGCACACGAGGTCTAACCCACAGTCACCTTTGGCTACACCTGAACCTAATCCATAAAAAATCATAAAGAAGGGAAACGTTTTGCAAGGAGCCTCCTCTTCTAAATTTTTGGGTATTTATGGAGACCTACTTGACTCTTATTTCCATACACCAGTTGTTTTTTATCATGTTTCTCATTTACCTATTACTAAAACTCCTAAAAAATTAGAACTAGGATATTTTCCTATAGAATACTCAACTTTTTCCCCTGATCTGAAAGAAGAAAACTTGGAAAGTTTTGATTTTATTGCATCTCCTAAAATTGTAAAGTGGTTTAGACTTGAAATTTTGGAAAATTTCCCTTTCTTAGGTTATCCTTCTCCTCATTCTTTTAAATTTCTTGTAACTAAAGAAGAAGGAACCTTAGTTTCTGCTGAGATCCCCCTATCTCCATTCAAGTCCCAACCACCTTTTGTTAAATTTGAATCTTCTCCACCTTATACTCCCTGTTTTTCAAAACCACATGTTATACAAATTGCATCTTTATCTGTCAAATCACCTTCTACTTCTCCTAAAAGTCAGAATCCTCTTTTTCCAAATCAAATGGTGGGAATTACCTCAAAACATAATGGATGTCATTGTGGCTGATAGGTATGCACCATTAGTGCTTCCTTAGCCCATGAATTCTCTTCCAATAGGATATTACCTTAAGCACATGCCTAAATTTATAGGAGAGGAAGATATAACTACAGAAGAACACCTTGCTACATTTTATAGTTATGCATATAATTTGAATATTGAAAATGAAGATGTTTGGATGAGGGTTTTTGTGCAAAGTATAGATGGAGAAGCTAGGAATTGGTTTAGAAGTTTAGCTCTTGGATCAATAGCTAGAATTGAAGCCCTGGTTGATGCCTTTTTAAGACATTGGGGTGACAAAAAAGACTTATTATATTACATTAAAGAATTTGGGGCTCTTAAAAGGAAAGAGGGTGAATCAATGTCATATTTTTCAAAAAGATTTAACAAGATGTATAACAAAATTCCTACTGAGTTTAAATCCAATAAAACCTCTGCTAAAATATCTTATGCAAGTTATTTTGACCCAGATTTATGTCTTTTGTTGAGATAAAGAAGGTCTACAACATTAGCTCATATGCAAGATGATACTCTAGAGGTTGAATCAAACATATTGGCAGCAAATAAGTTGAGGGGTAAATCTTATAGAGATAGAAGAAAACAAAAACTAGAAGCCTCATCTTCAGATTCCTCATGAATTAATCCCCAAGTTGATGAATTGACTAATTTTGTTAAGTCACTCTCTACAGAAATGGAAAGATTAAAACTTGAAGGGAGACAAACAAATAGAAACCCTCAATATTTTGGAAATATAAATAATTTCATAAGGCCAAATAATACACCTCAAATTCTGCAGAGAGGATCAAAAAGTTCAAACTCCTCTACGGAACAATTTGGTTGATGATGAAGAAGGAAATAATGAGGAAGAAAATGAAGAGATTCATTGTTTAGGTGATACAACTGCCTCCCCTCACTTAACCCAGACTTCTTATGAATAATCTTTAATGACAAATCAACTGAATGAATTAAGTAAAGGAGAAAAAGTAAATGAAACTAAAAAAATATATAATTTGAGGTCAAAACAAAAGGAGGAGAAACAAAGTACATCTACTTAGCCTAAAAATCAAATAACCCTCCCAAGACAATGGCTGCACCAAATAAAGAAAACAAAGAAAAAAACAATCAGCCCATTATCAAGGCTCATGTTCAAGAGCCAAAGGAAATTCAAAATTCCCAATCCTATTTTAATTTTGAGAATGAAATCTAGAAAATCAAGATTCCTATCCCACTCCTAGAGTTGATGAAAAATGAAGATTTAAAGAAATCTATTTCAAATATGTTGCATCCTGAATATTTTTCCCATTCAAAAGACTCAGTTAACTTTCAGGGTGAGAAACCTGTAGTTATATTGGGACCACTAGTAGAAGACAAAGATGACTCTTCTCCTCCCTTTTACACTTCTTTGAATGTGCATGACAAAATTTTGCACAATTGTCTTATGGACTAAGGGGCATCCCACAACTTGATGCCTAAGGATGTCATGGATGAATTAGGTCTAGAAATTACTAAAGCATATCATGATTTGTATTCTTTTGAATCAAGAAAAGTAAAATGTCTTGGAGTTATTAAAGATCTAGTTGTCACTCTTTTTCAACTACCTATGAAGAGCATAGTCATGGATATTGTAGTTGCAGATGTTCCTCCCAAATTTGGGATGTTTTTGTCTAGATCATGGATCAAGATGTTAGGAGGGACATTGCAAATGGATCTTTCTTATGCTACCATACCAGTCTTTGGGGGTGAACACAGAAGGTTGTATAGAGAGGCACAACTTGCATATATCATAAGTGATGAGGGAAACCCAAAAAAACATCCCATATATGTTTTTGATAGTGATTTAGGATCTAGAATTATACATTTTACTGATTTTCCTCAGTCACCATTGGAAATAAAAAATCAGTCACCAACAACATGTGAGACAACTAGACAAGGTGCTCAAACATGGAAAATGTATTTTGATGGTGCATCTTCCAAGGATAGTGTTGGTGTTGGAGTAGTTTTCATTTATCCATCTCAGGAAGTCATAACCTTGTCCTTCAAACTCGAATTTGAGACTACAAACAACATTGTAGAATATAAAGCATTAGTTTTGCGGATTAGAGCTACAAGCGACATGAAAATTGAAGAATTGTCATGTTTTAGAGATGCAGAGTTGATTGTGAATCAAGTTAGAAACATCTATAAAGAAAAGCATCCAAGACTCAGAGCTTATAGGAATGAGGTTTGTGACCTTATTGATAATTTTTTCTTAGCCTTCAACATATCTTTTGTTCTCAGAGAGACTAATATATTGGTTGATTCCTTAGTTGTTTCTGCCAATAATTTTAAAATCTCACTACCTCCAAAGCCTAAGTATGATGTTGAGGTGAAATATAGACTTGCCATACCTAATAATGTCAAGCATTGGAAGGTTTTTTAGAATGATCAAGAACTAAAGAGGTTTTTGGAAACAGTAGATGAATGTTTTTCTCTTCATATTGACCAAGATTCAAATGATGATAAAAAATTGCATGTTGATAAATTTCCGAACAAGATTGCAGATCATAAAATTGTTCAGTTGCCTAGCATTCTTATTCCTAAAGGATTGGTTCCCTTGGAGAGATTCTTTGATAAAAATGATGTGTTTGTGGAAGTGAGTGGTTCTAATGAAAATGCAGATCTTACAGAATGTAATATTGGCACTGAAGGAGAACCCAAATATGTTAAATTGTCCAGTAGTTTGTCAGAAAATCAAAGGGCTGAATATATCAAATTGTTGAAAGAATTTGTTGATGTTTTTGCATGTAAGTATGAGGACTTGGAAACTTATGACATTGGAATCATTGATCATAGAATACCTTTGAAAGATGACACCAAACCTTTCAGACAGAAACTAAGGTAGATCAACCCTATGTTATTGAATGTTATGGAGAAAGAGGTCAAAAAAATGTTTGATGCTCATATCATTATACCTCTGAGGTATTCTGATTGGATAACTAATTTGGTCCATGTCAGAAAGAAGAATGGTGAGATCAGTCTTTGTGTTGATTTCAGAAACTTAAATAGGTGTTCCAGAAAAGACAACTACCCCTTACCAAAAATGGAGCATATCTTGCAAAGGGTGATAGACTCAGTAAGGATTTCAATGATTGATGGGTTTTCCAGATATAATCAGATTTCTTTGTTACCAGAGGACAGAGAAAAGACATATTTACTACTCCTTGGGGTACATTCATGTATTCCAAGATGCCCTTCAACCTCATGAATGTAGGGGCAACTTTCCAATGTCGATTGCATTTATTGGAGAGAAATACAAGTTTGTGGTTATTTACTTGGATGATATTACCGTGTTTTCCAAGTCTAATCAAGAGCATTACCAACATTTAGAGAAGGTTTTTATGAAGTGCATAAAGTATGGGATGACCCTTAATCCTAAGAAGTCTCTTTTTTCCATGAAGGAAGGTAAGTTGTTAGGACATATTTTCTCAGATGAAGGAGTAAAAATTGATCCAAATAGAGTAGAGGCTATCAAAACTCTTTCTATCCCAAGGTCCAAGAAAGAAATTTATTCCTTCTTAGGTACGATAAAAATTTTGAGGAGATTTATATCTAACTTTGTTGAGTTAGTGAAATTCATCACTTCCATGTTGATAAAAGGGAATGAAGTAAAATGGACACCAGAAGCTAGGAGTTATTTTGAGCAAATAAAACAAGCATTGGTCGATGCTCATGTTTTAATCAATCCTGACTACTCAAAGGAAATATTTATTTTCTCTTTTTCCTCAAATGATACATTAGTTTTTGTCCTTCTTCAGAAGAATTCAGATGGAATGGAACAACCTATTTCTTTTTTCAGTAGATCCTTGAGATATGTTGAAGTTATATATGACATCATGGAGAAACAAGCTTATGCTTTAGTCAAAGCTCTAAAATCTTTTAGGGTATATGTTCTTCACTAAAAAATTATTGCTTATATCCCTTCAATCTCTTTGAAATAAATTCTGATTCAAACTGATATAGATGGGAAAAGAACTAAGTGGATTGCCAAGATTTTGGAGTTTGATCTTGAGGTGAAACCCACCAATTTGGTAAAGGGTAAAGGTTTAGCTAGATTGTTGGTTCAATCAAATTGCAAGGCATTGGGAGTGAATTTCATGAGTACTAACTCTATAAATCAACAATCTAATATTCCTAACAGGAGCTTGCAAATCAGTTCAAAATTGATAGAATGTAGTTTGTACAAGGACCTCATCCATTTCTTTCAAAAATTGCAACATCCCACTGGACTTGAGAAGACCAAAGTGAGGGCTTTGAAGCTTAAAGCAGTCAAGTATTGCATTGTTGATAAGATTATATATTGGAAAGGTCATGTAGGGGTTGTTTTAAGATGTTTGGATCCAAAAGAGGAAAAACAAACTATGACTTAATTTCATGAGAGTCTATGTGGAGGTCATCATTTTTGGAGGACTACAACATACAAGATACTTAGAGATGGGTACTTTGGCCTAGTTTATTGACAGATGTGTGTGCAAAGATCATAACTTGTGAAAAATGTCAGAAATTCTCACGAAAACATCAACTCAAATCTTTTCCTCTGAAACGCATAGTGGTATATGTCCCTTTTCAGAAGTGGGGGTTAGACTTTATTGGAGAAATCCATCCATCCTCAAGTGGCCAACATTGTTGGATTATGACTGCTACTGATTACTTCACCAAGTGGATATAAGCCATTCCCACCAGAAATGTAACACAAAAAGTAGTTATTGGTTTTCTAGAAGATATTCTATCAAGTTTTAGTTGTCCTAATAAATTTTTTATTGATAATGTTGCAACCTTTAGAGCTGAGGCTCTCGTGAAGTTTTGTGAAAAAATTGGTATTCAACTCATACACTCTACTCCATATTACCCTCAGGGTAATGGCTTAGCAGAATCCTCCAACAAAATCTTAGTGAAGATCATTAGAAAAATGTTGGAAGATAATAACAAGTCACGGGATTCAATGTTGAATTTTTCCCTATAGGTAGACAGAGTAACCACTAAACGGTCAATTAGCACCACACCATTTCAGTCAGTTTATGGAACTGGAGTTGTTTTCCCTGCTCAGTTAGCCTTACCTGTGGCAAAGTTTCTTCAAGATCAAGAATGGGAACCAAATGATATGATCAGGAGGATGCATCAACTTGTGGAAGTACAACAAACTAGGGAGCAACTTTTTGATAAAGCACAAAGTCATCAACAAAAAATCAAAGGATTTTTTGACAAGAAAGTGAAGAAGGAATATTTTTAGCTTGGAAAGTTGGTACTCAAGAGGGATGCTCAAAGGAAAGATAAGGGAAAACATGGTAAATTCGAAACCCTTTGGGTTGGTCCTTTTAAAATTTATGAAGTTTTTCAAAATAATACTTTTAAGTTTCAGAATTTGGAAGATGTTGAAATTCCCGGTGGCCCAATAAATGGGCATTTTCCAAAGAAATGTTTTTTTCTAAAGTCTGGGTGGCTTCAGCTCATTGTAAATACCAGTCTTTTAGTTAGTTATGTTTTATTTTAATAATGACTCCTTGCCCAATGGATAAGGCACTAGAACTACATATTCTTGGAGCCTCACAGGGAGGTCTCCATTCCCTGTGGAGCTAGATGTTAGCACATAGGATTTGTAGGGGACAAAACATCTTAGATTTGTATGGTTTTGAGTCATAGTGTTTTTAAATCTTAGGCTTTGGGTTATATCTCATGTCATAACTCATTTTTTTATTTTTCCATAAGCATAGACTTGTTTTTTAGTCTTGGTTTAGAGCCTTGGTGTCATGCTATCATTTATCATCATGAAGGAAATAAGGGTCAAATGGGTCTCAACCCTGTTCTTAAAATCATCATCATCATATGTATTGTCTCAAGGGTTTGTACACAAAATTCCATTATGTCATGTTCCAACCGTTTAGAGGTCAAGTCAGATGTTAGATTTGCTTTCTTCCAACTCACCTAAAAGTTCGCAGCATACCAAGAAGTACCTTATGCACTAACCTCTCATCATTTTCACTATGAAAATGTGTCAGGGGATATCTCATCATCTTCAGTGCATTAAATTCATTATGATTTTCAAGATTATGTCAAGGAATAATTCTAACATTTCCCATGAAGTGCGCTACTAGAGTTTGAAAACTAGCGTTCCAGACTGGCGATGTGAACTGGCTATAGTAGATTGAAGATAATTGGATGCTTTCATTTAAGACCAACTCAAGTTCACAAAGCACCAGCCTAAATTTAGACATACCAGGTACCCCTTTGACGATTGCATGTTACTTAAATGGTTGACTGAGAATGTAAATTTGTTGTGTATTGTTGGCGCTGCAAACTGTTAAATGTTCATGTGTTGCTAACCCTATGCACCATTAAAACCCACTATTATAATGTTCTAAACCCTGGTCATTTGTAAATATTGTTATCTCAGGGTCATCCTACAACTTCCCTTTGCAAAAAAGTAATATTATCCACTGATAATTTTGCACTGTGAATTGTCTATTATAACCCTGCACTACAAATTGTGTGTTGCAGACTAGAGTTGTGAACCCTCTGTCTTTTGATTGACCAAACCCTTATCAAATTTGAAATCTTTCTAAAGAATAGGTTTTAACCAATCGTTATAGGTTCCCTCTCAAACATGAAAAGTATTTCCAATCCTTCATAAATCCTAGTTTAATTGCGTTGCAGACTGGCGATGTGAACTGGTGTTGGTGGGGCAAACCCTTTGTTTACACATAGTTGTCTCTTTTTTCCTGTCTGCATTTTCACTTAGACTGAATTGTTGTCCCTCTTATCATTCCTACTTGCAAATTTCCCCACTTCATACCATTGTTGAGTATAAGTTTTAAGACATGTGAACTCTAAGTATGTCAGCTCTGTAATCAAACCCTAAAATTCTTGTTTTACTTTATATTTCACATAACAACTGTCATAAGAGGTTACAAGAGGTTTTTAAGATAGAAATTATGGACAGTCAACAGAGCAAGAAAATCCACAAAGGAGGAGAGATTGTGAGAACTGAACCATATGACATGCAACTCATCAAATCTGAACCATTTTTCAAGGAACCTTCCAGAGGGTGGGTTGCCTTAATTTTTGTCATAAAATGCAAAGAGGACATCTTGAAGTGGCCAAGCAATTTGCACTTAATTTCAGTGGAACAAAGACTAAGGTGGGTATGTTGGAGTTTGAAGTCTCTAAGAATTCTATTTCTGTATCTACAGAGATACCTGATTGTGGTGAGAAGTGGTTTAAAGCCATGTCTTTGAACTCTTCTTTCTCCAAGGAATTATTTAAACCTGAATATCAAGGAGATAACTTGTCCTAAGGAGTGCCCAGAAGTCCCATGCTGGAATATTTTTACAAGATGCTTAGGGTCATCCAAAGGTACTTACATGTGAAGGAAGGTTCAATATGGTATATCAATACCATATCATATTACTACTGCACTTCACTGGGAAATAATCCATGAACCTTCCCTTTTACTTTTTTAGGAGTATTGGCAATATGTCAGATAGAGTCCAAGCGGGTGGACACTAGTGTTTTTCACTTTGGTTTAATCAAGATGTTAGTGCTAGAAGAGTTGAATAAGACTAACACTGACTGGGAAACGTTCCTAGCTGCATCAGAGTTTTAGTTAGATATTGCTCCTACACCACAATCCAAAAGATAAACTCCTACCCCTGTTGAGAAGACTATGCATTCGTATTCAAACAAGAAGAGGAGAATGACCAGGAGTGATAAATCTTTTCAAGTTACTGATAAAGTGGAAGGTGTTCCCTCACAACCTCTCGACAGATAATTTTCACCTGTGGAAGAACCTATAGCTATGGAAACACCATCAAGCAAAATAGGGAAGTTGAAATAAAATAAAAACTTGTTTTCTCCCCACCAGTTGTTGTAGAAAAAGTCAAATTTAGAAGACCTTTTACTAGATCAGCAGCCAAACAACATGTTCCTATAAAGGATGGTATAATAGAGGCTTCATCTCAGCAAAAGGACAAAGTTAATATTTCCAAGAATCCCATGGAGGTTATTGATATCAACACTCCTCCTCATGAAAGTAACCCTACCTTCAAAAGACTTAGGAGGCAGCTTAAGGATGCAAAAACTGAAATTAACAAGTTGAAAAAGGAAGATTTGGATTCTGAATTAAGATAAAGGAGATGTTAGATATATATGAGGAGACCACTGATAAAACTTGGTTCATGGCTAAGAGGTTGTTTCCCCTTCATAGGTAACTCAAGAATGTATATAGGCAGAAGAGAGCTTGTCAAGCCGAAATCAGGAAATTAAAAGCATAGTTACAGCTTTTCAAAGAAGAAGTGGCAAAAAGGAATCTAGATATGTTGGCTAAGGTGGCTACTAGAAGGATTACCATAACCAAAAGATGAATACAGGATGATATTCCACATCAACATCATTTTTGTCATGGTTTTTTCATGTAGTTACAACACAAGTGATGATTTTGAATTTTGAGCTAAACTTAGCATCTTTTTATGTTTTCTCCAAGGTTACTTCAGGTTGAAATGAGATTGTAGAATTTATGGAGGGTCTATCCTACTTCTGGTACAATTTTTAAAAGGTCATAATATTTTTGCAAGAAAACAGGTTGCTACAGGAAAGTTCGCAATGCATGGACTCACTATCGTTGTGAACTGGGTGTTTTAGAACAGTTTGTAGCACTGACATTGTGAACAAAGATTATGAGGATTTTGAAGGCGAGAGGGATTTCCAGGTGTCAATATGAACTCGTACCAACATTGAGAGGTTCAACTACACATTAGAAGGCCACCTGCCTCAAGGAGCTGCATGTAGTAAAGCCACATCACCTGTTAAGGACTTGTTCAATACGTTGCCAACATTTTCCTACAAAATAAATTTTTGTTATTTTCTTGTTGTACACATGTTGCCATGGTTCCCTTAGGCATGGAATACTATGAGGAAGTTAAGGGGTGAATGGTAAAGGGTTATTTTGATGTTTTGGTTATTTAAGATGCATTGTAATTGGAGATGAGGTTTGAATGGTTGGACAAAAAACTCTTATCTTTAGTTTCTTATTGTAATAGAGTTTTTCCTGATGTATGGACTAGACTTAAGAATCTTTTAATGGTGAAAAATAAGTCTTTTTCCTACTGTCATCTCTATTATGTCTCTCTTTGGTATTAATATCTGGTGAAGGATTCATCATGGTGCTTCTTTCTTTATTGTAATAAATGATTTATTGTGGTACTTTATGCAAGTTGATCAAAGTTATTTTATCTTTGGATTAAGAAGTCTTATTCAAATGAGTTTTCTTCCATATGTGTTCTAGAAATACATGATTTTAACTAATACACATATTTCACTTTCCTTACTAATTCTTCCATCTTTCATTTATATCCCTTGAACATTGATTTGAAGCTATTCAAAGCCTTGCTTGCTGGTGTGTATTTCATGGAAGGTTTTGTGATTGACATCATAAACTGAATTTGAAATCCATTGCCACTCTCTTTAAAATCTTATTATTCACATTATGATGGGTATTAGGCTTACATCTATAGCAGTCTAGGTGTGGCTTCTACTGCTCACACTTTAAACAAGAAAGGGATCCTAAAGAAAATGGGGTTTCAAGAATAATGGATCAAGTCTAAGGAAAAACATCCACAATGAGACAAATGGATAGAAAGAGAATGGATGAGAGGAAAAAATGAGTGAATTATGGGATGGGGTCCTATTTTTATAACTAAAATTGTTGATTTTTTTTAGCTTTGGGCAGGTATTCTCACATGACCCTAGGTGTTGGGCATGTGGGATTCACCATGGGCACCACATCACACTTACAGTTTGATGAAAACCCCTTTGGATTTGAGTGGGGGATTCATGTGTTTGATGATGGGATTTGTGGGCTTGGGTTGGGGCTTCACACCCACAAGGAAAGCCTAATTTGATGTTGACTTGTGGAGGAGATTCTATGTTTACCCCCAAGAATTTTACAAAGGAGAGAGGTCATTGTGATATTACATATCATGTAGATCATATGTGGATACATGATGGAGCTACCATAAGTGAGTATGCACCTGTGTTAGGAGGATTGGTGATCTTAGCAAAGGGAAAGTCTACAAGGTAGTGAATCTGTCCCTATAGAGAGAAATGAAGAAGGTCGCACATGTGGAGTGAATTTTTCATAAAGTACATGGTTTGCAGGAGGAATAAGTGTGTATATATGTGGGTTGCAAAAGTACAAATCGTGTATAGGGTATATGTGGTTTGTAGTAGAGAAAACAATGTATATGTGCGGGTTTCCACTAAGGTGAATCACATATCTAATTTTCTGGGTAGGTAAGAATCCATACAAGATGACAGGTGATGTTAGTAGGCCGTGCAGGTGGTCTACAACAAATGTGCAGAGAAGGTTACCAAGGATATTGCTGAGGTTTGGTTTTTTTATTTGTATGGTTATTGGAGAACAAGGTTGTTCTTAGTTTTGGTGACTTTGGAGGACAATGTTGTCCTCATATTTTGGTGATATTGTATTAGCTGAGAGGGTTGGTTTTTCCCTCAGGATTTCTGATGTTAACAAGATTACATAACTGAAATTGTGTCTCAACTGTATTGATGATTCATCTTTGATCTTTGTGTTTCCGTTGCATATGTTTTCAGTAAATCATTTCAGTGTAAACTTGTTCAGTGATAACAATTAGGGTTTTACTGTTAGATCACTAGGAAGCAATTTTCAGATTTGAAATTAGTCACATGGAGTTGCATGTGAAAATTGACATGGAATTAGAGCTTGGGATATGAAGAGAAGGGGTTCATATTGAGACAAATTGTTGGGTACAACACTAGAGGAGTGTTGTTCTTGGCAGGTTGGAAGTTCTGGTGGATTAGTGGAGATCTTGGATCACAACAGTATGTTGTGTGGCATATTTCCAACCATGTGGATGGACTTCTGGTGGATTTTCATAGTGAGTTGTGATGGGTGCAACTCTAATGCTTTGGCACAGATGAGATAGTTTTGTGTGTATGTAAGGGTTATGAGATAGAGTCTTCATTGGGCCGAAGAGTTTCACATTGTTGAGGTATGACAAAGTATGAGGTATTTGACCCAGGAGGATGAGGAGATTTGAAGAGATGAGTTGCAGAGGTCTAGAGTGCATTAGACTGAGTGTCCAACCGTAGCTCAAGACTATTCAGACGAGGACACATGATAAATGGTAGCATGTTTAGACACAGAGAGTTTTTGGTGACTTGGATCATGGACTTGGGTATAAGTTCATTGGATGGTCGTGACTTGGGGAAGTAGGATTATTTCCTTGGAAGATTACATGGTTCTTACCTAGTGAGAGCCACTAACACATGACAGGGGCACATGATTTGTTTGTGAGTTTCATAGTGTATAACTTAGGTATATATGAGGAGCTTGGTAGGAGGACCAGACATCTAGTACAGGGATCTGTGGTATTCTGGATGGACACAAGGGGTGTGTTGCGAGTAGAAAATGTGTTATGGTACCATGAATGTGTTATTAGCATCATGGATTGAGGAGTAGGAATATGCAGTGTTGTTCTAGGATGAATAGGTGTTATTGGATGTTGATTTGGAATGCCTTCCCAGGTTTTGGGAACCTTTTGTGCAGGGGATTTGTGCGTGAGAGATGCTGCTAGGATTTGAGAGGATATGGATTGACTGTATTCAGGAGGAGACTCTGTTGGTGTCCAAGGAGGATACAGATGGTTTGAGTGTCATGACTATGGTTATTTTTCTTCATAATGTCTACACCATAGGGGAAGGGGAAGAAGGAAATATGCATCAGCAACAGAGGTTTATGAGGTTCTAGACATATTCCAGAGGGAGATCTTGTCGGTATCTGCCCTTTCAGGTACAATCTCCGGCAGGGGAACTTAGTTGGTGGATAACATAGCATCTTTCCATATGATAGGTGCTAGAGGGTTGATTGACACTTTCATAGAGATTGGCTCAGACTTGTGTGTGGAGCTTGGCATGGGAGTCAAGCATGCAGTAAAAGGATCTGGTATAATATCATTCTGATTGGATTCAGAAGAGGTGTTGAGGGTTTCAAATGTGTTATGGGTTCCAGAACTCAGGAGGAGTGTCATATCATTCTCAGACATTGAGAGAAAGGGGACCACATTATTTTGAGTTAGACAAGTGTTTTTTATGCCCAAAGGATCTAGCTTCAGGTCAAAAGTGGTTCTTGGAGTTAGAGAGGGCCAACCTATGTGTTCTATGATGAGTAGGAGTAGAGAGACATATGAGGAGGAGAAGGTAGTTCCACCAATGGAGAGGCAGGTGGCCCTACCATCAACACATGTATAAAGGGAGTATGTATCTCCATGAGTGGTGAGGAAGGTGGCACCACCAATAGTACCAGCTCAGAGGGAGCCATAGTTTAGAGGGAGTCATTCCTCATGATCTAGGAGGGAAGAGAAACCTCCCAGGAATGTGTAGAGGACAATGGAAAGGGAGACATTAGCTATAAATATTGTGTGGACTCAAAGGGAGTCCAAATTCAAAAGGTGGCAGGAGGCTCAGAGGGAGTCTAACTTCAGAGGGAGTTAGAAGGACCAAAGGGAGTCTGACTTCATAGGAAGTCAGGAGGCTTAAAGGGAGAGTCAGTCTCTCAGTGGGAGCTAACATTTAGGTCTATATGGGAGAGAGGCATCTTCCAAGACTATTAGGTAGGTGTCATGGGTTGATAAGGCAAGACAGAAGGTTAAGAGGAAGGAGTCTGCTAGGAGCAGAGTGTATTCCAGGATGGGATCATGTCAGACAACAAGATTCTCTTCAGTGACCGAGGTTGCAGCCAATCATAAGGAATAAAGAACAAGATTTTCTTCGGTGACAGAGGGAGAAACCAATCAGATAGATTGGAGAGCAGTTGTGATAGAGGATCAGGTACGAGAGAAAAATCTACTTCTAGGTGATGATGGAGGATGGAATGCCTCCATCACTAAGAGGAAATGTTGATGATTTTGTAGCATCGGGAGGCATTCCCACTTGTGGAGTGTGGTGATAATACCTTCCTCACTAAGAGGGAGTGTTGATTGTTTTATCTTCAGACATGTATTCTCACATGACCCTAGGTGTTGGGCATGTGGAAAGCATCGTGGACACCACATCACACTTTCAGTTTGGTCAAAACCCCCTTGGATTTGAGTGGGGGCTTCATGGGTTTGATGATGGGATTTGTGGGCTTATGTTGGGGCTTCACACCCGCAAGGAAAGCCTAATTTAATGTTGACTTGTGGAGAGGCTTTTATGTTGACCCCTAGGATTTGTATATAAAGGAGAGATGTTGTCATTGTGACATTACATATCATTTAGATCATGTGTGGAGGCATGATAGAGCTAGTATAAGTGGTTATGCACTTGTGCTAGGAGGATTGGTGATCTCAACAAAGGGAAAGTTTTCAAGGTGGGAAATCTAGCCCTGAAGAGAGAAGCGAAGAAGGTCACACATGTGGAGTGAATTTTTTGTACAATACGCAATTTGCAGGAGGACGAAACAAGTATATATGTGCATTGCAGAAGGATGAATCATGTATAGGGTATACACGGTTTGCAGTAGATGAAACAACACATATACACAGGTTGCCAGTAAGGTGAATCGCGTATCTAATTTTTTGGGCAGGTACAGATATGTACAGGCTGATAGGTGACTTCAACAGCCTATACAAGTGGTCTACAACAAATTTGTGCATAGAGGAGATACCTAGGGATATTGTTGAGGTTTGGTTTTATGATTTGTATGGTTATTGGAGAATAAGGTTGCTCTCAATTTTGGTGACTTTGGAGGATAAGGTTGTCCTCATATTTTGGTGATATTGTATTGTCTAGGAGGGTTGGTTTTGCCCTCAATATTTATGATGTTAACAAGATTACATAATTGAAATTATGTCTCATTTGTATTAATGATTCATCTATGATATTTTTTTATTTCGCTGCATATGTTTTTAATCAATAATTTCAGTGTAAAGTTGTTCAGTGATAACATTTAGGGTTTTATTGTTAGATCACTCAGAAGCAATTTTGAGATCTGGAATTAATCACATAGAGTTGCATGTGAAAATTGACAAAAATTATGAAATTTCTCTCATTATTTTTATTTTTAAAATTTAAAATAGGAGGGAAAAGCCATAAAAGGGGTATTATGACATTATTGAACGAAATTAACTTTAGGAAAGGGGTTCCTATAAGTTAATTAGAAAGGATATTATGTAAAAGTGGGTTTTATGTAATGGTACCCATAGTATTACTAGGGTATTTCAGTGAACCTAGCATTTTGATCTAGGTGGTCCATTTTTAGGTGATAACAAATGCCCCCTAATGTATGAGGTTAGGAGCACATCATATCACTGAAATCCATTATAGTTTTATTTTACTGATGGATGAATCAGTCTAGGAGAGAGAGAGAGAGAGTGACATGGGGAGAAAAATTGCCCATAGAAGAGGCCGAAGAATACTACCTATCAACAAGAGGGTCAAAAAGTGTTAAGTTACATGATCTCAATAGGGATGAGGTAGGCATACCCATACTCACTGAGATAACTTATGATAATGATTACAATGGTGTTCCCATCATAAAGAAGCAAAATTGGTGAGACAACATGAGGTCTCAAGTAATATATGATGTTGGAAAAAGAGGGCTAGAGTACAATAAAATTACACAATGAGTTCCATATAAATATTCTTGGGCAAAAATACCAGGTCTACATCACAACTGCTATTGATTTGGGTACATAAGAAATGAAGCCACCACCTAGGGGGAAGGGGGGTGGAAACAACCTCAGAAACCCTATTGAATAGGAATAGGGTTTCAAATATATGAAATGAGATAACTAAAGGGAAGCTCAAATTAAGGGCTCGGAGAACAATGGAACTAAGCCAATCAAATCTAAAGAACTACATCTAAGGTTGAATCATGGATGAAAGTATGAATCTCAATGGTGCGGTGATGAGCTAGAGTCAAGCACATGAGATCCTACCAAGTCTAAGAGCAATGATGAATCTCTCAAATTGGTCCAAGGTAACCCATCGAGGAGGTTGATAGGTACCAGAGTACATAGGACTTGTTATCATAGGATTTGTAGTTTTGGAAATCTCAACACAAGATCACCAAATCTTTCATAACTACAGGAAATCCTACCACTGTCACCTTAGTAATAAATATCCTTGTTTTAGTGATGGAGGAGGTCGACCACATGGGAGGATTCCCTGGTGACCTCAAGGGATCAAAGTTGCAAGTTTTTTAGGCAAGTCTACCACCCCCTCTCTTGGTCACCTTAGTCAACGTCTAGGTCAAGGAAAACTAAGAGGTAAAGGGTGTTTTGGGTACCTTCTCAAAACAAGAACACTTATAGCATATATATAATGATTTCTAAGTACAATTATGCAAGTAATACCTCTTTAAGACACTAGAAAACAAATATCACTATGGATATTATGAAATTGTAGAAAATTATAGTAATACATCAACAATAGATAAATTATAACAAGAAGAAGAAATACACTTGATAATTGCAACAATTTACCATGAAAACTTAGCATTAACTCAATAGGACATTGTCCAATTATTAGATGCAAATTTTGGGTATGTTAGGCCACTATTAGAGCAATGCATGCAACAAATTAGAGTAAGTTAGTATGGATGTAGCAAAATTTTGCAACAATAGCAAGTTTATTAGTCAATTATCTCAAGTTAGTGTTAGTAAAGTTAGTAGGAAGCTTGAGAGAATGATAATAAAGAGTTTTTTTATCACTTTCACCACAAGAGAGCTTTAAATATTATTGTCTTAGGGATATGGAGTCTTTATAACAACAAAACCAACTATATTGGAGCTTGATCTATATGTAACCAAGAGGCAGGAATGAATCTCTAAGGTGTTAGCACATTAGGGCCTTAGAGATTGAATCTTGACGAGAGGGATATTCTAGGGTGCAAGCACTTTTGGGCCCTAGAAACCCTTTCTCCCTTATTGTAGCTTCACCTAGGTCAAGAATCAAGAGTCTAGGGCTAAATTCCTAAAGTGATATCCCTTTAGGGCTTTAGGAGTCTAACCCTAGCTACTATTCCTTCACAAATTATGGCTAATATTAACCTTGTGAGAGGAGGAAGCACATATGCTCCTCTCTTAGGGTTTTTCCAAGCAATATCTTAAATATGAACAAGTAAAATTCACCATAAAACATTCAATAGTATGAGATGAAATTGCAGAAATTTACTTACTTCACCAAGATATGATAAGAACAAACCCTAATTGCAGTAATACCATCCAAAAAATCAGCAAAGAACATCCATAACTTGACCTTCCAAGCAAGGCGCATTTGTAGAAGAGAAAGATAACTAAGGATAATGCGAAAATTTCATACTTAGTCTCTCATAAAGGTGAGAAAATGTGATGATCCAAAATGAAATTTGACTAGCCATATTTATATGGAAACCGTATCCATCCAAGAGATGCAAGTGAAAAGTCATGTCTCTACAAAAGGGTCTGACCCCTTTAATTTTCCCTTACAATATACAAAAATTAATTTTTTACATGAAATAAAACCCTATAAGGATAACATCATGCCCTAAGAGGGTGACATAGGCTCTCCAAGTGCAATGTCAATCTTGGGGAGGGAGATGTTGGGCCTCCAAAGGCCATGTTCCATACCCAAGTTCCCTAGCATGGTATCCTCCTGTCAAGCTACCTCTGAAACCACCTCATGCATCAAGCCTTAGCCCTCCAAGGTGATATCAAGGTCTAAGGGGTGACGTCAAGGGCCTCCAAAGGCCAACTTCCAAGTGGAGAAGGGTGCAACCTCATCCTCTAATGATTCTCACATGCCTACAAATTTAACTTCCTATATCCTCTAGGTGCAACATTCATCATCCATGGTATTTCTCATGTGGGGTCCAACATCCATCCTGTGGGCAAGGTCCTGTAAAGACAAACAAGTATGCCCTTAAAGAGTTCACAAGTCACAACTATCATGCCAAGTAATCCATATTTAATGCAAGATCCACCCAAATATATGCATCAAACCCCCCTTTTCAAACTAAACAAATGCTCAAAGGCCTTCTAAGTTTTTCCTAATTTTGATATGGGAGGGGTGTCATGGTGCCTTATTGGGTAAGCCAATCCCCAAGTCAAGGAATATTTCCCAAGAGGATCCTATCTAGGTCATGTGATGAGTATGAGGTGGATTGGGGAAATATTTTGAGCATGGGGTTCTTGACATATCAAGGGTTCGTATTGTCTCATTTACGGGTGCCTTTGTGGAGGGTGTGTTGCGTCCTTCGTTTGCAAATGCAACATTTTTCCAAGCCCTTACCTTTGATTTATTATGGTTCAAACATTGAGTGTTATCTGATATGGAAATTAAAGAGCACCACAAAGCCACTTGGATTTAGGAACACATTGAGTGTCATATGCAATGAAAATTAAAGGACAACACAAATGCATTCCCCCAACAAGAAGGACATTTATTAATTATATATTTTAGAAAGTCCTTGATCTTTATGGAGTAGCGTTTCATTTCTCTTAGGACATTAGGGTGAGCATCTGGAAGGATAATAATTGGATTTTAACTTTTTCTAGCTACATCACCTCTGGGCCTTTAGCCCCTTCTTCCCATGAAATGAGGTACAAGGCCTTCTTGGGGTCAATGAGCCCAAAATACCGAAATATGAGCAAACAAAAGGGGAAGAAGTTTGGAAAGTGGTAAGTATGAGCGGAAACAGTATGATCACCCTTCAAGGAACCACCCAGTAGAAACCCTTTTCTCGAGGGTGACCTACTTACTAGGACGCCATGCTAC
Source organism: Picea engelmannii (assembly GCA_009831015.1). Classification (NCBI taxonomy): domain Eukaryota; kingdom Viridiplantae; phylum Streptophyta; class Pinopsida; order Pinales; family Pinaceae; genus Picea; species Picea engelmannii. The sequence goes on along the minus strand of ML781150.1, from coordinate 472,657 downwards.
CCACTAAGGTGAAACTAGGCAAAAGGTATAATTTCCAAGAAAAAATTCCATAATCAAGAAAGGATTCCTTGCAACATGTTCAAATGATTCAAATATTAAAATGACACTTACCACAAGACTGGACTTATTACCTCATGAAGCAAGACCTAGTATCTTCTTGGAGCCAAGATGGTGTAGTGGAAATTGTTTTGTGGTATAGTAGAGGGGCTCTGTGAGGTGTGTTAGGAATAAGACTCTCAACACTCCATGTATGCTACCTGTGGGCTTTGAGACATCATCTCCTTAGTTACCCCTAGCCTGGGGGGGTAACAGGACTAACCCCTAGAATAAATGTGTTGATGTCAATAGGGGGAAGTCCACCAATGCCCAAGAAGGAAAAGGTGTCCTTATGCTCAGATATACATGGAAGTAAATGTTGATTCTAGAACATGCATGGGATTACATGAAGGGAAAACCTCACTTGAAGTTTGATGCATCTCACTCATGTCCAAGAAACTGGTACAATCAATTGGGTCATTGTGTTGAAAACCTCTTACTCCAGCACCTAGGTATCGTGTTATCTAGTGATTTCCTTACCGCAAATCATATTATCAACTCACAAAATAAAAATAAACTACTGCAATATTCAACTCAATAAATCTAGCAGAAGCAAAAAATGGAAACCAAATCATGCACACATAAAAAAAAAAAATTTTGGGAACATACCCCTGGAAAAACCCCAGAGGGAAAACTAGTATTAATAATAATTTTATTATTCTAAAATCAGGGCTCGTGTAACAAGGATAATGGCCCACTAAGAGAAATACAACTGTAGAAAAACTTGACAAAGTTTGGTATATTGTACGACCTAGAAATGCATTCTTTTTATATGTATGTTCTTTTCCCTATCATGTGGCCGCATATACGTGCATGTCTCCATTGGCACATGTGTACATGTAAAAAAATCTTGTATGACAAGCTCTGTATTATGCAAAACTTTCTTGTGGGTTCACCAGACTGAAATCCACTTGTGCCAGCCTTTGTTCTCTCTTCTCCTTGACCTCATCTTTAGATGGAAGTCCTTCTCCACCTATCCAATATCTCCTTGAATCACAGACCTTTGTGATCCAACTCGTTATGTCCTCTATCAATATCTCTCAATCAACCTGACAAAGATGTCTCAAGTATCAAGTGTCTTCCTCCTTCACCCTAGCCTTGATTTTATAATCTTGAGTTATAATGTATTTCTAATATCCAAAGTGATCGAGGGTTGAGATTACTTCTCACACTCACTTGAGATTTAGATCACATTCTAATTACTTTTAACATTTCCTTATATAACTCAATTAATTCAATAATTAATTAATAAAATAACTTTACTTTAATAATTCCTTTAACTAAAGTAAATTTACAAAGATAGAAGGCTTTGGATGACTTCCGCATGCGAGACACCAAGCCTATGCGGAAATACATGTTCAATGCGGCATGCATCAACACTCCCTCTTAGTGAGGAAGGTATTCTGCACCACTCCAAGTCTATCTCTAAAAAGCATAAACTTCCCTTTCTCCAAGGGCTTGGTCAGAATATCTGCAACCTTCTCATTTGTGGAAATATATTGAAGTTTCACTGCTTCATTCTGGATCCTATTTGGGATGAAGTGGTATCTTCTCTCAATATTTTTAGACCTATCATGGAATACTGGATTCTTCGAGAGTTTGATACAACTCTAATTATTGTAGAATCACCCTGGGCTCCAACTTGTGATCAAATAAACCTGTAAGCAATTTGTGAAGCAAAATAGATTCACAACTAACCATACTTGTTTCCATATACTTTGCCTTTGTTGAATTGAGTGTTATATAAGTATGTTTCCTACTTAACCAAGTAATCACTATTGATCCCAAGCTGAACCAACACCCTGAGGTTCTCTTTCTGTTTACTACACTCCCTGCCCAATCTGAGTCTATATATCCCTGCAAGTCCACTTCATCTCCTCCAAGATATCTCAATCCACACTCCATTGTACCTCTCAAGTACCTGAGCACATGTTTCATTGTGATCCAATGCACATGCCTCGACTCCACAATGAACTTAATCAAGGTGTTTGCAACAAAAAAATATCTAGCTTGGCATTGACCAAATACATCAAGGACCCTATCAATTGTCTGTATATCCTAGGATATACCAACTATGAATATGAAGTGATCACCTTCTTCATATTGGTAACCATAGGTGTAGCCATTGGTTTACATTCCTTCATCCTGAATCTCCTCAAGGTCTCAACTGCACACTTCCCTTGACCAAGAAATATCTCTCTCGATACCTGCCACACCCCTAATCCCAAGAAATAATGCATCAATCCAATTTCCTTCATCTCAAAATCACTATATAAATCTGATTTTCACCCTGCAATAAGATCCTCCGCACATGTGAGAAATAAATCATCAACATACAAAACCAATATGAGAGGATCCTATTCAACTAGTATAAAGTACAAGTTAGGATCCACCTCACTTTTGGTCAATCCCATACTCTGCCAGTATCCATCAATCCTGGAATACCATGACCTGGGTGCTTCTTTGAGTCTGTACAAGGATTTCTTAATCCTACACACATTAGACTCCCTCGCATGTACCTCAAATCCCTGAGGTTGTTCTATGTATACTTCCTCCTCAATGATCCCATTGAGGAAAGTTGTTTTCACATCCATTTGATGTATCCTCCACCTCATAACTGAAGCAATAGAAATAACAACTTGAATATAAGCATACCTAGTGACTGGAGTAAACATATCCTCGTAGCCCACTCCCTCTTTCTAGGAGAACCCTCTCACCAAAAACCTCACCTTGAACTTCTCGATGCTACCAGCTGTAGCATGCTTGATCTTGTAGAGACCTCTGGAACTCACAACTGACTTCCCCTCTGGTCTCGACACTATGTCCCAAACATCATTCCTCATAATAGAGGTGTACTCACCTACCATGGAATCCCACCAAACCTATTGATCTACTACTTTTTCAAAACTAGAAGGCTCAACATCAATGATGCTACTCATAAGCGCCATATAGTTCAGAAACTTCTTCGGAGGCATGTGCTCTCTTACTTCTCTCTTAGGAGCCTTAATAACATCCTTAAATTTATGTAATAGCTACCAGGGTCTCCTGATAGGACTGGAAGGGGATAACACTTACTCCCCACTTGAAGTATTAATTGCATATTGTTTCTCATCCTTTGGAGCCTGTTGCTCCTCGCCCTTTGTCGCTGCCAATGACTCCTGAGATCTACTAGATGCCAAGTTCTTCTCAAACTTAACATCTATGTTCACAATTGTCCTCCTCTCTGGAATGAAGATCGTTTAATCCTTTGAGGTCTCAATGTACCCCACAAATATACCCTTGTGTCCTGGAGGCTCCATCTTCATCCTCTTCTCCACAAGAACATGGATGTAGAATGGACAACCAAAGATCCTCAAATTTACTATCTCTTCCTTCACTCCTAAGAATGCCTCCTCTGGAGTCTTGTTCCCCAATATCCTGTGAGGACTCCTATTCTTCACATACACTATCATATTAGTTGCCTCTTCCCACATAAGCATAGGAAACTCCTGGTCATGTATCATAGCCCTGGAAAAACTGATGATGGACCGATTAATTCTCTCCACAACCCTATTTTGTTGAGGGTTGTATGACACGGTCATCTCCCTCTTTATCTCCGCCTGCTTGCAGAAATCCTTGAAGTAATTGGAGGTATACTCTCCCCCTTATCTGACCTCAAGATCTTGATCTTCTTACCTGTTTGGTTCTCCAACTAAGCTTTAAACTTTTGAAACTGACTAAAGACTTCATCCTTGGTATTCATAAATAATATTCAGGTTTTCTTGGAAAAATCATCAATAAACGTCACATAGTATTACGATCCCTTTAATGATGCTACTGACATCGACCCACTCACATATGAATGGATAAGATCCAAGATCCCCTTGGACCTATTCTCACTGCTAGGAAAAGAAACCTTGGCATTATTTCCAAGTGCACACCCTCTACACACTCCCTTCTGCTCAATATCAAATTCTAGAGGACCTATAACAATCCCCCTCATAATTGACAATGCTCTGTAGTGTAGGTGTCCCAACCTCTTGTTCCACAAATCACATAGGTTTTCAATGTCATGTATCAAAGTATGAAAATGCTTTCCATGCAACCTGTATAAAGTTCCTTCTCTAACCCCAATGACCACTATGTTGTCTTGGCTAGCTTTCTCTAGACGTATGAGTGCTTTCCCTTTCTGAAAATTAATGACAAAACCATTGTCCTCCATAGTTGATTTTGAAAGAAAAATCTTCTTCAAACCTAGTACATAAAGCACATCCTGGGCATATAACGCAACTCCTGACCCAAGCTGGAATGTGATTGTTCCCTCACCCTTCACTACATACTTGGAATCATCACCAAGTTGCACATGAAGATCTAAGTCCCTCTCTGTTAGACTGATAAATAACTTTCATTATTTTTTCATATGACGAGATGCACCATTGTCCAAGAACCAAGCACTCCTCGCAGTTGTGTTGGTATAAAGGCAAGAAACTAGTGAGTAATCCTTCTCAAACTTTGTTGCAAACTCATTAAGATGTGTCTCTACTGACATTATTGTGTGCATCTTTCCTTTACCCTTCTTCTTCTCAGGACACTGAGATGCATAATGTCCATTCTTATGACATGAGAAGCACTTGATTTTACTCAAGTCCTTCTTCTTCCCTGGTTGTGATGATCCTCCATCATTATTACCCTTCCTGCTAGAACTCTTTCCTTTTCCCTTCTTTGTCTTACTGACAATATCCAAGTTATCATCACTACCTCCCTGCTTGTTTCTCTTAGACTTCTCCTGAGTCTCTTCTTGGATGCAATCATCCCAAAGTCTCTGCCAATCTGTGAGATTTTCCCAAGCAAAAAATCCTTTGAAAAATGGTTCCTAATACTTGGGAAGACCATTCAATGCCATAATCACAAGCTCTAAGTCCTCTGGTTTCTCCCCTATGGCAGCAAGTTGATCACACACCTATGTGATCTTCATGAGATAGGTGGTAACATTATCAGATATAGATATATGTATCGATTTGAGTTTATTTTTTAAGACCATATTCCTATTCACGTTCTTGCTCTGGAATAAACTTACCAAGGCATCAAACATCTCTATGGCCATCTTATTATCATATAGGTGAGGAATTAGATGATCCTTCATTGAATCCAGGAGGACCCTCTCTACTTTAACTCCTTCTTTTTGTGAGCTTCCAAAGTTGTCGTATTTGTTGGTGGAGTAACTAATTTTCCCACTAACTCCCAAAGGTCATACTCCTTCAACACCAAAATTACTCTTTCTTTCCAAGATCGGAATATGTTCACTCCAACCAATATGTCTTCAACTCTCAACGGTGTGGTTTTCATCCCTAAGACTGAATAAACTTCCCTGGAAATAACCTTCTATTGGAAACTACCCCTGTACTATCCTCAAAGACCTTGTACATGCCTGTCACAACTGAACCTTTGCTTATGTACACACATGTGTTTATTGCTATCCATGCATGTACATGTTTGTGCTTACTTCTACCCATGTACACATGCATGTTTCCAAAGAGATCCACGTATGTACGCGCCTGTCCCTTTTGTAACCCCACATACAACTCTATAAACCTGCAAAATCCTAGTTCTTCCTCAATACGATTGTTCCCCTAAAATCCATGCTTCTATTTCTTCATGTTGGTTATGGATCTACTAAGATCTCCTTCATATCTAATATATCTTCTATCAACTGTTATGGATCTAATATATGGCTTCCCTTCAGAGCATGCGCTCTAATACCATGTTGAAAACCTCTTCAACACTAAGGTATCTTGTTATCTAGTGATTTCCTTACTGCAAATCAGATTAGTAGCTCACAAAACAAAAATACATTATCGCAATATTCAACTCAATAAATCTAGTGGAAGAAAAAACTGGAAATGAAATCATGCACACATAAAAACCAATATTTTTGGGTAGATACCCCTGGAAAAACCTTGGAGGAAAAAACAGTGCTGAGAATGATTTTATGATGCTAAAATTAGGGGTCATGTAATAGGGATAGTGGCCCACTATGAGAATTACATCTGCAGACAAACCTGGCAAAGTTTGTTCTGTTGTACGGCCCAAAACTGCACACTTTTCGAGATGTACATGCATTTCCCTACTATGTGTCCATGCATATGTGCCTTTCATCACTGGTGCTTGTGTACATGTACGAAAATCATGTACTACAAGCTTTGGATGACACAACACTTTCATGTGGGTTATGTTGATACTAAGAAGGGGGTGAATTAGTATCAAGTACAATTTAAAACCTTTTTCAACTTATAATTAAACCATTCAATTATATTCAATGAGAAATGAACAATAGTATAAGAGTTACACCAATACACCACAATATACCATGCAC
>ML781150.1:441190-455852 GCA_009831015.1 Picea engelmannii | reverse complement strand
AAAATGAAAATGTCTCCTTGGTATATATAGGAGACTAGGAGGTATAATTACAACTAGTGGCCTAAAGCCAACATAAATAAAATAACATTACTAATATAATATGCCCCAATTAAGGGGTAATGAGCCAATATTAGGGCTTAACAGCATAGAAGGTTGATTATCATTGGGTATTGGGTTAGTTCTAACCATGGTGGAACTTGGTTTCGATGGGGATGAAGGATTTGATGGGGGGGAGTGGGCCCAAAACTAGATGCATTAATACCCCTCAATGGGTAGGGGGGTTTTGAATAAGATGAGATAGAACCCAAGGGTGGGTTAGGGTGGGGAACCCTGTTTTTTCAAGAATGTTACCCCCCCCCCCATGCCTAGGGGTAACTAGAGGATATCATGTCTTGTGGCCCATAGTGGAGAACATGATCCTGACCATGATGATGATCACCATGTCCACAGATGGAAACCCAACAACCCCCCTCACCTTTACAACTACAGTTTAACCAAGTCTCATCACATCCAAGCAAGCCAGAGTATGGGAGATGGTAATCCATCGTCACCATGAGGTATGTTAGTGCTTCTTTTATGAAAAGTGTTGTTCTTATTTTTTTGGGAATGTGGATGAGGATCTTTAGTTGAAGTTGGATAATGGATCACTGGTTTGGGAAATTGTGTTAGTTGCCTTGTTTCACCTTGGTGGTTAAATTTTGTGTTCTATTCTTGTGTTTTCACTGCCCAAAGAAAAGGGGTACTACTGGGGGGGGCTCTCAAGGGTAATGTTCCATTCCCTACCATACTTAATACTTTCCATCTTGGATCCTCTCATAGTGTACTAAACTTTGGAAATGGGTCATGGTCCATTTTTTCATGAGAAGAGGGGCTGAAGGCCCAAAGGTTGTTTCACAACTGATATGAAAAGAATAATAAAATGATGCTAAAGAAAGAAAGGAATGATAGCAAAGAGGACTAAAAAAAACCAATCCAAACTTGAGCTCTACTCTTTCAATTCTCACTCTGGTCTAGAAAATGCAATGCTAATGGCTTGAAGCCTTACAAAGGGAACTTGAAAATATAATAAAGAGGGACTTAGAAAAATGAATATAAGGGGGATTGGAAAAAATAACATGTAAATATGGGGTAACTCAATAGAAAGCACACCCTTTACAAAGGTACTCATAGAAATGGATCCAGTGACACCATTAGCCATGAAGTAATCCCTAAAACCATATCACTATCACACTTACTCTTGAAGGGTTTTTACTTTCCCTTGTCACTCTTGGGACCTATCCCTCTACCTAGGTTATTTTGTTTCCTATATAGGTGGAACACCTAATAGGGTTGAATGAAGGCCCTCCCATACTTAAACTTTGTAACTCACATGGGGTCCTCGACTGGTGTGATTATTGAAGGGGATACTTAGGTGAATTATCTTACATGGCTTATATCTTAAGCTGCAGCTTACTTTGCATCTTTTAAGGACTAATGTTTCTTATGAACTTTGGTTAACCATGTTTTGTACCTTGATTTTTTTTTTATGTCCCTGACATGGTTCTTTGAGGGACATCCTTGGCTTGTACCCAAGATGTTGTGCCTTTATTGCGGGACCTTGGAACATGTGATGGAGAGAAATGGTTTTTCCAATGACTCACCACCCTTAGACATTGGCTCTCACATCCTCAGAAACCATGAATGATGGACATATGGGCTTGGTTTGAGCAGATTTAGTCATGATGTCACATTGATGGGATATAAGCCCCACAGGCTAGGTAGAGTACCCCGAGGCATATTTACCCACAAGATTAAAAAAATTGCAGTAGTAGTGACTTAGAAATCATTAAGAGATGATATCCATCCCTCCTCTCCTTCGATGCAACACTTTGAGGCCCTTGATGTCACCCTCTTGACCTTGACGTCACCTTCTAGGATTTGACATTTTTATGGTTTGATTGATGGATGGGTATTGGAGATGATTTGGCATGACCTTGGGTGAGGAGACACCTCACTTGACATTTTCTTCACCTTGGAGGATTCCACGTGGCCTTTGGAGGCCCTACCTTATCCTTTGGAGACTTGACATCACCCTACTGGGCCTTGACGTCTCACACATGTGGGCATTTTGATGTATTTTTATATTTATTATACATTGTAAAGATTGAATGAGAGGTTAGCCCCACTTGAATCTTGTTATGTTATGTGGACAAAGTGAGATGCTAGGACTCATATAAAAAGGATATCCTCAGTTTCATTTTATCATCATCAATTCACTCACCTTTGTGAGTAGTACCTTTGAAATTTTCACCCTTTTGGGATAACGAGCTCTTCTCTCTCATGCGCTATGCTTGGAAAGGTCTCTTGTGGATGGATTTTTTTATTTTGGATTGATATTTCTGTAATTAGGGTTACATTCTCTTGGTTTCTTGGATGAAGTAAGTAATTTTTTTCAATTATTGTTCATGCTATTAATGTTTATGTTGAAATTGTTATTTGTTGCAAGGAATCTTGTTTAGCTGAAATCCTAAGAGAGGAACATAAGTGCTTCTTCCTCTCACAAGGTTATATTTGTCTAAAATTGGCTAACTATCCTTGCTAGGGTTAGAAACCTAAAGCCCTAAAGTGCTAGCATTTTAGGATTTTATCCCTAGAATTTTGATCTTTGACCTATTTGAAGCTACAAGAAGGGAGAAATAACTTCTAGGGACCAAATGTGCTTGCACCCTATAATTTCTTCTCCTCAAGATCTAAGACCTAAGGCCCAAATGTGCTTGCACCTTAGGGTTTATATCCTACCTCTTGGTTTCAAGTAGGGCAACCTTCAATATTAGTTGCACTCAAAAAGACTCCATAACCCTTAAAGGCACTAGTCTCAGAGCATTATCATGGTGAATTAATTTATGAACTCACTTTCTCAAAACTCTCAAGCTTTCTACTAACTACACTAACACTAACATTGGTAAACTTACTAAACATTTTTTTGTTTTCATAAAAGGTTTGTTATGGCCATCTAAATTACATTAAGTTGTTGCATACACTCATACAAAGGTGGCCTAACTCATTCAAAATTTGCCTCTAACAATTGGATAGTATTCCATTGGTTTCATGCTTAATTTTCATGGTCAAATGTGGCATTTCTGAGCACTTTTTATTGTTGTTGTAACAAATTATCTCTTGCTGCTATAAGACTAGTTTACTGCTTCAATTTGCAATAGCCATAGCAATGTAATTGGTCTAGTTTCTAAAAGAGGTGTTTATTGTATATTTGAGCTTGGAAATTGTTATTCATGTGTTGTAAAGAGTTCTTGTTCTGGGAAGTTATCAAATCATATTAAAACCTCTTCTTTTCGTTGACCTAGACCAACCATTCGGTGATCAAGATAGGGGGTGGTAGGCTTGGCTACTAAAATTGTTATTTGATCCCTTGAGATCACCAAGGAATCCTTCCTTATGGTGGACCTCTTCCATCACTAAAATTAGGGAAGTCCCTACTAAGGTGACAGTTCTATGTTCTTCCATAGTTATGCAAGATTTGGGAGTCTCGTGTTGGGCTTTGCATAAGTAAAAATCCTGCAATAATGATGAACAAGATCACCAATTTAGAGAGTTTACAACAACAGGCCACCAATCTTGCTTTCATAGGCCCACCTCAAAGATCAATCCAAGCATGGAAACCTAGGGCTCCAAGTGAGCAAAGGGTCCCCAACACTCTAGATCCTTCAAATGTCATAAGTTAAGAAGAGTCTCCTTTGTGATTACCTTGCAGGGATTCACATTGGGAACATGAATGCCCAAGGAGTAATGGGGAACATGATCATGTGAATTTATTTGATACCATAAACCATATATTTGTCATATCTCCCCAAGTGTGCCTCAATATCACACCTGAACAACCTGAGGAAGGAAAAAGGGAAGCAACCAGGAGGGCTAGGATGGAGATATAAACAAAATGGATGAGGAATCAAGTAAAAATCTTAGGAATAAATAAATACAAGTATACAAAATATGAATAAGTGTGCATCAAGCTCCTCCCAATGATGCTAATATCCCTCACCACTACCTCCTCCACCACCAATAATCAATCCTCCTCCTATTTACACTTTTCCAAAGACTGGTGACATCAAATTGAATATTGCCATAAATAGTGTCTTGGAAAAGATCATTTTACTTGTACCTCTAACGGAGATTATTAAGATTCCTTCGATGAGAAGAAAAGTTGAGAAGTTCTTTAGAGTACAAGGTAAACCTATAGACCTTCCTATAATGCTTCCAGACAACCATTTTAGACCACAATATGATGAGCACCCAACTTTCTTTATCTCCTTGCCAATGAATAATAAACACCTGAACAATTATATGCTTGACTCAGGAGCAGGTGAAAATTTCATGGACTTGAAAGTAATGAGATGATTAAGTTTGGAGATCACAAGGCATTGCATAAATGTCCGCAAGATTGAATCCAATGTCATTCCCACACATGGTGTAATAGATAACGTGAAGGTCCTCCTTAACCGATATCCCGAGATAGTTTTCCTAATGGAAATTTTGGTCATGGATGTCCTAGATGTTTGGGGAATGCTCTTGTCTAGAAATTTGTTGCAACGTTGGGCGGTACATTACAAATGGATTTGACTTATGCTACTATACCCATGGATGCTGAGATTAATTCTCACCTACCCAACTTACCAATGGTGAAGTATCATGTTGAAGAAATTTTCCTTGACTCTGAAACCGAGGATCCCTTGGAGGAACTCACTGAGAAATTCAAGGAGCCCCTTCCATAATTTTTCCCATATGACATTTATTTCACCCAAGAAGAATATTTTGATGCTATAGAATGGCCTAAAAAGTAAGATTATCATAAACAACTATACAATTACAAAGACAAAGAAATTGGGTTCATCAAAGAATTGAAGAAATATTATAAAAAGTTGTTGATTAGACCGAGCCAAGATGATAATCGTAAAACATAATCCCACCCCCTCCCTCGAAGCAATATACCTATGTGATACAAGATATAATCAATCTAAAAGGAGGGGATTGCAAAGAAGGAGACTTGGTCTTAGAGTGGGATACAAGGAAGGGCCAACTCGATACACGTAAGGATTTTGGGAAATTTTGGCTTCACCCCTACATAATTGAAGAGAAGTCCATCCATGATTCCTACTACCTATCCATATTGCAGGGAAGGAGGGGTCCACTACCTATTAGTGGGTGCGTTCTCAAGCCCCATCATGGGGAAGAGACTTGACTTATTTAACTAACACAGATTAGGGTAGGTAGGTTAGGGAATTTTCATCTTGCACTTCATTTGTATATATGTTGCATCATGCATTCATGCTAGTATAGTCTTTCATTTTCTTATATATATGTTTTATACTCATTTGTACATAATGAATAGATATTAAGAAATTTCACTGAATATTACTACTTTGTTATTATGTAGCTTAGAAAAAAAATTATTTTTAACATGGTTTTGGATTTATCACTGATGTCAGTGGATGACATCCACCGACAGATACTTCTAAAGGGTGTTCTTGGTTGAAGTGGGTGTAGGATTTTAGGTCTTGGAAAACCATACATGTGGAGGTTCTCATGTGCTCTACAGTGAGAACATGTCCCCATGTTGGAGCCAGATGTTAACCCCCCATGCCTAGGGGTAACTAGAGGAGATCATGTCTTGTGGCCTGCAATGGATAAGATGATCCCGACCATGATGATGATTAGCATGTCCATAGATGGCAACCCAAAAGCTCCCCTCACCTTTACATCTACAGGTTAACCAAGGCTCATCACATTCAAGCAACCCAAAGTATGGGATATGGTAATCCATCATCACCACAAGGTATGTTAGTCCTTATTTTATGCAAAGTGTTGCTCTTATTTTTTCAGGCATGTGGATGAGGATATTTAGTTGAAGTTGGATAATGGATCATTGGTATGGGAAATTGTGTCAGTTCCCTTTTGTCACCATGGTAGGAAGGCTCTGTTCCCTAGTCTCATATTGTCACCACCCAGGGAAAAGGGGTACTACTGGGGGTCCCTCTCAAGGGTAACGTTATGTTCCCCTCCATACTTAACAATTTCCATCATGGAGCCTCTCATATAGTACTAAAATTTGGCAATGGATCATGTTCCATTCTCTCATGAGAAGAGGGGATGAAGGCCGAGAGTTTGTTTCACAACTATTATGAAAATAATAAGAAAATGATGCTAAAGAAAGAAAGGAATCATAGCAAAGAGGACTAACAAAATCTAGTCCAAACTTGAGCTCTACTCTTTCAGTGCTCACCCCGGTCCAGAAAATGTAATGCTAGTGGCTTGAAACCTTACAAAGGGGACTTGCAAATATAACAAAATGGTACTTAGAAAAAGGAAGATAAGGGGGATTGGAAAAAATAACACATAAATATGGGGTAACTCAAGAGAAAGTGCACCCTCCATAAAGGCACTCATAGAAATGGATTCAATGACACCATTAGCCATGAAGTAAGCCCTAAAACCATATCACTATCACACTTACTCTTGAAGGATTTTTACTTTCCCTTGTCACTCTCATGACTTATCCCTCTACCTAAGTTATTGTGTTTCCTATCTAGGTGTCCCACCTAATAGGTTTGGATAAAGGCCCTCCCATAATAAAACTTGGTAACTCACATGGGGTCTTGGGATGGTGTGATGCTTGAAGGGGACACTGAGGTGAATTATCTTACATGGCTTATATCTTAATTTGCAGCTTACTTTTCATGTTTTAAGGAATAATGTTTCTTATGAACTTTGGCTAACCATGCTTTATACCTTGATTTGTTTTGGATGGACTTGACATGGTTCTTTGAGAGACGTCCTAGGCTTGTACCCAAAATGCTGTGCCTTTATTGTAGGACCTTGGCATGTGTGATGGACAAAAGTGGGTTTTCCAATGACTTACCACCCTCATATATTGGCTCTCACATCCTTAGAACCCTGAATGATGGACATATGGGCTTGGTTTTAGTAGATTCAATCATGATGGCACATTGATGGCTAGAATCCCCACAGGCTGGGTAGAGTACCCCAGGGCCTATTTACCCACAAGATGAAGGAAGTTGTAGAAACAATGACTCGGACATCATTAATAGATGCGATACAACCCTCCTCTACTTGGAAACAACACTTTGAGGCCATTGATGTCACCCTCTTGACCTTGATGTCATCTTCTAGTGTTTGACATTTTTAGGGTTTGATGGATGGATGGGTAGATGATTTGGCATGATCTCGGGTGAGGATACGCCTCACTTGAAATTTGATTCACCTTAGATGATTCGACATGGACTTTGGAGGCCCTACCTTAGCCTTTGGAGGATTTATGCCACCCTACTGGGCCTTGACATCTCACACGTGTGGTAATTTTGATGTATTTTTGCATTTATTACACATTGTAAAGATTGAATGAGAGGTCAGCCCCACTTGAATTAGGAACTTGTTATGTTATGTGGACAAATTGAGATTCTAGGCCTCATATAAAAAGGATAGCTTCAGTTTCATTTTATCATCATCACCTTTGTGAGTAGTACTTCTGACACATTTTTCCCCTTTTGGGGTAACTAGCTCTTCTCTCTCATGTGTTATGCTTGGAAAGGTGTCTTGTGGATGGATTTGTTGATTTTGGATGGATATTTCTGCAATTAGGGTTACATGCTCTTGGTTTCTTGGATGAAGTAAGTAAATTTTTTCAATTATTTTTCATGTTATTAATGTTTATTGTGAAGTTGTTATTTGTTGCAAGGAATCTTGTTTAGTTGAAATCCTAAGAGAGGAACATAAGTGCTTATTCCTCTCACAAGGTTATATTTGTCTAAAATCGACTAATGGTCCTTTCTAGGGTTAGAACCCTAAAGCCAAAAAGTGCTAGCACTTTAGGATTTTATCCCTAGACAATTTATCTTTGACCTAGTTGAAGCTACAAGAAGGGAGGAACAATTTCTAGGGCCCAAATGTGCTTGCACCCTAGAAGTTATTCTCCTCAAGATCTAAGACCTAAGTCCAAAATGTGCTTTCACCTTAGGTTTTAGATCATACATGTTGGTTTCAAGCCTAGTTGTACTCGAAAAGACTCCATAACCCTTAAAGGCACTAGTATCAAAGCATTCTCATGGTGAATTGAGTGATGAACTCACTCTCTCAAAAATCTCAATCTTTCTACTAACTACTACTAACACTAACATTGGAAAACTTAGTAAACAATTTGTTGTTGTCATAAAAGGTTTGCTACAACCATCTAAATTACATTAATTTGTTCCATACACTCGTATAAAGGTGGCATAACTCATTCATAAATTGCCTCTAATAATTGGATAGTATTCTATTGGTTTCATGCTTAATTTTCATGGTCAATTGTGGCATTTCTGAGCACTTGTTATTCCTACTACTACAAATCATCTCTTGCTTCTATAATACTAGTTTACCACTAAAATTTTCAATATACATAGCAATATAATTGGTCTAGTGTCTAAAAGAGGTGTTTATTGCATATTTGAGCTTGGAAATTGTTATACATATGTTGTAAAGTGTTATTTTTCTCGGCATGTATCAAATCATCTTAAAACCTCTTCTTTTCCTTGACCTAGACCAACCATTCAATGATCAAGATAGGGGGAAATAGGCTTGGCTACTAAACTTGATATTTGATCCCTTGAGGTCACCAGAGAAGCCTTCCTTGTGGCGGAGCTCTTCCATCATTAAAATGGGGGAAGTCCCTACTAAGATACCTCGCCCTAAGTGTCATAAGTACCTACATGAAAGTCCCTACATGAAATTTTCACACCTACGTACCTCGCCCTAAGTGTCGTAAGTGTCATATAAGTGTCTCATACACCTTGACACCATGGAATAACCTATGTCACAATCCCTAGTCAGTGTGGAGGAGGGATATATTACATGAAGGCCAAAATACCAAGTGTACATGAATTACTATTAATATTCATGAAAAATAAATTAATTAAGTATGAGAATCCACCTCACATTTGGTTTCCTATTTTTTAGGGAAGGTGGAGGATCTCATGGATGGTTGAAATATTCCCCCCCTAAAATCCTTGAGAGATATTTCCTGCCTAAAATCCTTAAGAAATATTTTCTCCTTAAATATCTTAGAGATCCCTTTTTCAATGGATCTCATGAGAGTTCCTATCCATGGTGGTTAAGCCTCCAAATCCTATATAATGAGGGCTTTCCATGGAGGAAGAAAGGGCATGGAAATTTTTATAGATACCAAACTTATGATCTCATGAGAAGTGGAGACTTTAGGATATCAAACCTATGGTTTTGGGAGCTTTGTGTAAAGGTTGGACGAGGAGGACTTGGAGAGGATGTTGTGACTTCATCTATGGTTTGTAAGTATCCCTTTTGAGTTATCACATTAATATATATGTGCTTGGCATGTTTCCTTCAAGTTTGTGTACATTTACATGGGCTTGCCTCTTTTGATGAATCTAGTTTTAAACTAATCTTGGTAGAATAAGAAGTATGCTTTGTCTTCGTTGTCTATTGGATTGCAGAATTCATTGGAGGACTTGAAGATCAAGTTCAACCAGGATTGATCCAGGACAAATTTCATAAAAAGGTACTCATTATTTATTCTTATTCTTCCTTTAATATATTAGCTTCATTTAAAGGAAATTCAGTGTTTAAAGTTATCACCTTTATGCCTTGGTCATAGGGGTCTAAGATCCAAGAGGACATTCACCTGTCTGCAGGGAAATTTTCCTACAACAAAAATTGGCAACTCCACTGGGGATTGACATATATTTGTATTTCCTTGGATTCTCCCTGCCCTTTGCCCAAATTTTAGATCAGTTTTACTGTTTTTTCATGATCCATTACCTTTCTCCCATCTTCACTAGCAATTTCACCAATTTCTATGCATTCTGGGTGAGTTTTTTTTTAATTTTTTGGCTCTTTTTGAGTTTCTAGGAAGATCAACGCCCCCTTGTAGGAAATATCAAAGCACTGATATAGAATCAGCATTCCCCTACCCTTCTTTACAGAGTGTTGCAACGCTCTGTGCCCTTGAGAGACAGAGTGTTGATCTCCTTCTTGGAGGAATTTTTCCCTCTTCTACTCAGATTTTCTTAGCCTGTTTTGTGGAAGTATTTACCCAGACTATGTATGTTGGTTTGTGAAGTTCTTTAGGTTGAGATTTGGTACTTATCACTCCTTATTGTCTTGATTGGATCTTGAAAAATTTTCATAAATGTGAAATTTCCCTTTCTTGTTGCTTGGTTTATCGGGACAGTTTGAGTGATTTCTCTTTCTCCCTGTCTTTTCTTGGATTCTTCTCTGCATTTTATTGTATTCATTGAATGCTTTTGGTTTCCAAATCCTTGATTGAGTTCTTGTTATAACATTGTTATACTTGTTTTCTTTCATACCTCACTACTTTGAGTGCATGCTTTGTTTATATATTTTTTTCTTCGTGTCTTTTGCATCTACATCTGACTCTTCTTTTAATTGAAAGTAGTGGAGCATTAAAGGATTTGGATTTACTTTCTTTATACATTAGAATCAAACAAAGAAGATAGATGCATTCTTTCTTTTGGGTAGTGAAACTAGCTTGCATTTGAAGTAGCGAAATTGCATGGTTTTTGGCATTTTTTGGTCTTGTCGTGTATTGGTGTACAGTCTCTTTGACTCATTTCTTGAAGATCTTGATATTGATGAGTTTAAAAAAAATTGGGACATTATGCATCTGGGAATAATAAACATTTTCTCCTTCTCATAATATAGATTTCATCGAAGTGAAATATTTGCATTCTCATTTCTTTGCATTATTTAGAGTCGGTCAAAACACCATTTAGTCCACGCCATTTTCCTCTTGAGTAAGCAACAACCTTAAAATCAAGCGCTAAACTAAAATTTATCAGACACTTTTACATTTTCTGGTAGAAAAACTACATTATCTTAGGCTGTAGGGATTTGGAATAGGTTGAAAGGATAACTTTCTAAAGTTGTCAAACAAACGTAGCATACTACGATAGGGAGAGTAAAATCCAATTTCCGTATAAGCATAGCTGGGATCCCCCTCTCACACAGGGGTTACGAACAAGGTCACATTCAGGAGAGCAACGGAGAGTATCCCTCCAAGGCTTAATCGTTCGTAGTAGCCAGATCGTATATTGGGGGTTCTTCTTGAGGTCCAACTAACTTCATTTGGTCTCGATGCTTCGTGAATTCCAAATCCATTCGGGGTCCTCTGGAGTTCTACCGGTCCACTTGTCTTCGGTTCTCTTGAAGGATTTCGAACTTGTTATCCTTCCCATACGTTCGGACTTGACTGTCAACTATACCCACCGAGAGGTTTATTTTGAATTGGTGACCTTAGTAGCCATAATCTTCAGGGTCTTTACACAAGGTGACGGTGAAGGGAAGTCGTCACTGTACCTGGAACAGACATTGGTCAAACTCACTCAGGCTCCTTGGAGGGTAAATCCACAATTATTGTGTGGAAGATTGCACCAAGGTGTAAGTCCATTCAGCAGGTCACCAACGTAACTGTTCCACCCGCACTATCATATCCTATTCCTATATTGATCTCGCGATGTTGGATTTCATCACCAACTAGTGGTTTCATTGTGGGAAGTTTTTTTTTATTGTTTGCTTCTCATATTTGTAGCGTGTGTTGTTTTTTTTTCCTTAGTGGACCTTAGGTCAAGTCAATGTCAATGGTTTCAACTCGTGGGAGTACCAATGGAGGAACCCCTTTTCCCTGGGAACCTTTCACCTTTCCTTCTTTTGGAAACATTGGTCCTTCTTGCATTGCCACACTGAGTCTTCCGGGACTCACGATCAAATTACCAGTTTGGTTGTTCCCCACTCCAGTGATCTCAAATCTCCCCAGTGCTTTGAATGCACCTATTTCTTCATATGTAAGTACAACACCCACACATCAACCTCATGTCGAATTTTTTCCTTCTTCACCCGTCAGGTTTCCTTCACTTTCTCCTTCTTTGCCTAGTGAAATATCTAAAGCGAGTAGCCTGGTCGATAAGAAGAAGAATAAATGGAAAGAGAAGAATAAGAAGAACCATAAAGGGACCAAGACTCCAACTACATCAGCTATTGGATCCAATCAACCAGCTATTTTTAATCATATTGGGAGTGTTGATGAGGTTGATAAGACTACAATGAAGAATCCAAAACCCAAATTCCCTTGCATTCTTTGTAAGGGTGACCACTTTATGAGGGATTTCCCTGGTCTTCCCAAGGTCTTAGAAATGTGGTCTTCCACGTCATCAGTCCCTGTTGGTAAGAAGAAGACAATTGTCAAGTTTCCTTGCATGTTATGTGAAGGTGATCATTAGTCTCACCTTTGTCCTCGTATGGACGAGGCTTATTCTCTTTTTAAAAATCTTCACCTTCCAATTGGTTATCGTAATATTTATCCCAACCCATCATTAGTTGATGGACTGGTCAATCTGGTTCCATCCCTGGTCAGTCTGGTTGATCAGATGGTCAATCCGGTTCCATCCTTGGTCAGTCTGGTTGATCATATGGTCAATCTGGTTTCATCCTTGGTTGAACCACTAACCAAAGTAGTTGATCCAGTTTCGTCATCGGTCAACCCCACCCTTCATCTAAAGAGTGAACCCAAAGTGGTCGATCCAATTCCATCGATCGATCCCACTCCTCCTTTGGAGAGTGAAATCCAAGCAGTTGATATGTTTCTATCCGTCGACCCCATTCTCCCCTTGGAGAATAAAACCCAAGTGGTCGATCTGATCCCATCATTAGTCTATCCTACTCTCCCTCTAGAGATTAAACCCGATGCTACCCATTTTTATCTCGTTAATACATAATCTACAGTGTTGGGGGGGATTCCTCCTTCTCCCTCGAAACCCCCTCCAAGTAATGAGTCCATCCTTTTTTATTGGGGTGCACTAACTGGACCTTGTCTTCCCTTTCAAATTCATTTCAAGATTACAGTACAGGTTGGTGGTCGAGATGCTCCTCAGATGTTGATAGATGAAGGTGTGTTTGTTAGTATTTTATCCTCTATTGCTTGGCAATCTTTTGGTTATCCTCAGCTTGTACCAGTTACGCAGAATCTGTTAGCTTTTAACAAAAGAACTAGTCACCCTTTAGGATTCCTTCCTCAGTTTCTCGTAACTTTGCGAGGGAAAATTGTCTTTATTGATGTTATGGTAGTCCAGGACCCCTTGGATTTCAATTTAATCCTTGGGTGAGATTATGTCTATGCCATGAAAGTTATTGTGTCCACTCTTTTTCATGTGATATATTTCCCTCATGATGGAAGAATTGTGGTTATTGATCAACTTTCATTCGTTGGTCCTGACTTGATTACCAACCCAATGACCTCCCTAAACGGTTCTTATATGCAGATGGTATCACCCCTGCCACAGGTCAATTGTGTGGAGTTATCTCCCATTCCTTCAGTTGCCAATGAAGATGAGCCTCTCACTGTAAGCTCAGCCTCTTATGACTTAGATCCAGTAGTTGACATGGTGATCTCTTCGATAGGGATAGTAGAGAATGATCTCCTTACCCTTATCATGACCCTCGACATGTGTTCCTTCCAGAGCATCATTCTTCCGTCTAGTGAAGATCTCTTGGAAGACATGACCGAGTTTTGTCCCTTGACATGTATTCCTTCCAGAGCNGAAGCCATGATCAAGAAGAGGTCATGAGCATAGTTTTACTTCTCTGTGGCAAGCTCATTAAAAAATGAAACATAGGTCTTGAGCATATTTTTCCTCTCTGTAACAATCTCGTTAAAAAATGAAATAGAAATCTGGGGATTGAACCCGGAGCCTTGAGCATAGTTTTTTTTCTATGTAAAGCTCGTTTAAAAATGAAACAGTCACCTCTCCTAACAAGTCAAGTCATTCATTAGGTCTCATATTTGAACCTTCATTTCATCCTCCCTTATCATTTTTCTCCATCTAGTACAGAAATTGGTGACAACTTCAAAATCGGTGAATGAATTGAGGTTTGCGGAGGTATGTCTCCAACCTTTGATTATCATTCTGGAGTTAAGCTGCTAGCTTTTCAAGCTAGGGTAAAAGTACCAACCATCCATGGGTATCCCAACCTTTGGAAATTACGTTGGGAATTCAAAAGCATAGTTTAATTTTGTTTCAAGCTTGTGTAAACATGAAACCAATGTTGAGCTTAGTCTTTGTTCTTTCTCACGCTCAAAAAAACATGAGAATGTAACCAAGTAGAATTTTATCACTTTTTCGGACTCGTAAAGGTTATACAAAAAAGGAACCCTTTGGAGTCTCCTTTAATCTCTTTTCAAACTCTCTAAACATGAAATGATTGTCAAGTGATCTTGCTTCCTTTCACACTCATTAAAAGGTTTGAAAGGGCATCTTTCCAGCTGTAATTTATCTCTTTTTCGGCCTCGTGAAACTAAAATTATGAAAAATGACAACCCTGGAGTCTCCTTTAAGTTATTTTCAAACTCTCTAAACATGAAAAACCACTGAGTTTTCCTTCTCTAGACTCGCTAAACTACACATTGAAGGGCCCATATGGGAACAAACTGTTGAGTCGCCAAAGTGTCATCTTTTTACCAACATTTTCACTTCACTTTCACTTCACTTTTAACCATATTTCGCTTTTCCACACCCTTACATAAACCATTTTTCATGATTACATGGGTTTTAGACATATTATTTTCCAA
>ML781150.1:400356-412098 GCA_009831015.1 Picea engelmannii | reverse complement strand
TGATTTTAAATGTTGATTAGAGCATGAGTTACAAGAATGAGGGTATTCACCTTGAGCCAGAAATGAATCTTCTTCCATACTAGTCTTAGACTGAAAATACAATGATTCAAAGGAAAAACCAATTTGGTTGTCAATAAGAGCCTAATCAATAGATTCTACCTCCCTAGCTTTTTCAACATTATCGGACGAATTTTTCTCTTCTTGCGAAGAAGATTGTTCTAGCAGTTGAGTGATAGGATTTGCAATTGGTTCTTCAGTCGTGATTGAACATGACTGGATGGAAGGGATGGAAGCATCATAGAAGAAATTTAATCCCAATGACATGTCATCGAGATTAAATTTACAAAGGATATGATAGACTTTTGTCAAAAATCCTTCTGAAGATGGATCGTCGTTGATTAGCGAAGTATGAAATTCTTCACATAATTGATCAAAATCATAAATTTCAAAAGCATTTATAAACTCATCTACAAATTGAAACCAATAAAAAATGTGACATGCCGGAAAAGATTCAAACCAATGTTTGATCCGACCTCTAAAAGTAAAAGCAAACAGTCTGCATAAAACTCCTAAATCTAAGATGTCATGTTTGATGCATTTCCACCAAAACTTGTTAAGGTGGTCTTTAGCAGATAATTTGCCTTCACCATCAAAGGTGAGTTTGGACAAGCATGAGACTGTCTCGTTGGGAACATCGGGTAATGAGAAGTTGAAAGCATGTTCCAACACAGTGGTTTGGGGATCCATGGGGGAAATTGAATACATTTAAAATAAAGGCTCCTACAAGGCCAGCTTGTCAGTCGGCCCTCCTTCTAGCGCCATTTGTTGACGGGCGAAATCGACCGTCCGTCAACTGAGAGAGTGGAATCGGTCTGGGGTTGTCTAATAACCCAAGTTGTTTGGAATGAACCACCCTAACGGGTTTAGCGGCTCCGTTAGCCGATCTAAGGTCCTAAGAAAACAAAAGAAAACTAATCTAAACTAACTAATCTAACTAAAACTAAATAAAACTAACTAAACTAACTAACGATAAATAAAACTAACTAATAAACTAATCTAATTAAAACTAACTACTAAACAAACTAAACTAAAACTAATTATTGAAACAAACTAAACTAAACTAACTATTACTAATTATCACTATACTAACTACTAACTGCAATATAACTTATTCACAAAATGTACAATATTAACAATTTACAGATTTAATTAAAACCTGAAAAATTCATTTGCAATCTGCCCTAAGACAGTAAAAGACATTTTTATTGCTTTTATAATTTTTATGAACAGAAATAAAACAGAAAAGATAACTAAATTACTAATCTAAACTACAAATATGTCTAATCAAATCAACGAAAATAATCGCAGACTAACCTGGATAAACGCTCCAGATTTGCCCTGTGTATGATGACTGTACTAGCAGATCAGAGGAAGGAAACTCGCACCGAATAATCCAGAAGCTTCTCGTAAACGATAGCTGCAATGCTCTTTAAGTTTGTTTATAGGACAAACAAGACATCAAAATCATAACAATTATATGATTTATAAATCTCTGCAATTAGGTAAACGTGTTATGCAAAAACTTATACTTAATAATTCAATTGATGAAGAAGAGAAATCTGTCATTCACAAACTGAATCAAGTAATTGCTATGTTTTTAAATACTGGAAGAAATCAGATATGGATCTTATCAATTAAATCATATCATTTGCAAAAGACTAAGATAGCTAAAGTAGTCATTAACCAAATGCAAATTGATAAACATAAACATGAAACAAAAGATTGATATTATGAAAAGCTAAAGTTGTAGCAGAACATCAATTTCTGTCTCAGTCTCTATTAGATATCCATTATCCTAGTTCTCCCACAAGAAAGGATGATCGTTATTACAAAAAATAATAAGTATTTAAAGGTTTTCCACAGGGTAAAACCTCCCTGTGGAAGTTATAAAACTGTTTACATGAAATCTGGGAGATATCCCAAAGTTGTCTAAACTAGGAAACTCAAATAAAACTAAAACATACAAATGTCCTCTAAACTGTCCATCAAATCCCATGCAATTCGAATTCACCTGTGTAGCGACGAGGCTGCTTAATTATGCCAGCTTGGAATTTACAACAGTCGTGGTTGATTCCACATTTTTGAACAGGATGGAGCCGGTTGTCTTTTGTTTTTTATCTGTTGCTTGGAGCTTGGCCTTTTGACTGGTTAACACTGCAATATGGTCTTCCAATGATTGAATCCTCAATTCGAGTATCGGAACATCAATATAATATCTTTCTAACCATGAATTGCATTGGTCACAGCGTGACTGTGTGGGTTTCGAGGGTTTGGACAAATGATCGAGGGTTTCACGAGGCAATTTAATACACAGGTAGTCAGGGTCATTCTTTAGGAAGGGGGGTAGGTTTGATACAAAGTCATAAGGGGGTTCTTGACATAAACCCTGCGAGTAGGGGTACTCGTTGGCCAGAAAATGCTCAACATCCGAATCGGAATCCTCACTTAGGATGATAGGGTTAGACTCGGCAGAGGGTTTTGGTTTGTTTCTGGCCATTCTTGAAATGAGTCGGGCATTCCTTTTCCCTTTGGCATTGGCAGTAACGTTTGGATTGGGATTTTTGGTCATAGGATTTTTAATGGCCTCTGCACTCTTAGTTACAGTGTCGGGTAAGTCAACAGGAGGGTCGGCCGAGGGTTTAGGCAGTAGGAGGTGTAAGGGTACAGGTAGTTCGGGCTTGTTTTCAACTACCACAAGTTTATCAACCTGTACAGGGTCAGTGTCCTCAAAGCCATTACGGGCGATGAAAGCCCTCCAACTATCACCATACAAATTCAAATGATAAACAACGATGAGCTTAATAAGCCCATGGTGGAACAGGCTGTTGTCAGCCTTGTGCCTCTTAAACTTTTTAGACATTTTATACAGGCTGCGATGAAAGTAGAAAGGCATGTTTAGAGGATACCCTATAAAAATCATCAGCAGACGCAGGTGGTAAAGGAACACGAGTCTGTATCGACCTTCACAGGTCACGAACTGCTTGACTAGCATTAATAAATCGTGCCATCATGGTTTGAGCATAGATACGGGCATACCTCTGTCACAAGAGGTGACTTTGCACGATAGAAACAACAATGTCCACGGCACTTCCTCGACCTTTCAATTATTAAACCAACGTTGTCCCGAAGTAGGTAACCCCGTAGTTGAGCTGATAAACTGCTCATCAATCTCTAACTATATATCACCTACCTTGGCTCGACAGCCATCGAAGGTCATGGCAAACTGTCGTGCTACACAAAGGTTAAAACCCTCAAATCGTTTCACGAAGGTAAACCATCCACTTTCTTCCAAATCTTGGCAGGCATTGTCAAACATTAATAGGGCCTGGTTGCCATTGGGCTCGACTCGCACGACTGGTGCCATGGAGCCGAACACATGGTAGGGGAAGGGTTTGGATTCACCAACACACACAGGAGCAGAGCTACCTGAACCAATAGCAATGAACGAGCCAAAAGGGATAAGCATAAATGCGAGCATACGAAGGTGGTGGAGTCTGCCATGCAAAATATTCATTACCCAAGTACAACCGTCGATTTACATAGTTGTTCAATCCATAATAGTAGTTCAACAATTAAGTCATGTGTACAACCAATGAAATCAAATGTGTATACCAATATGCGCAAATGTTATGCCATGGTGTTCAAACATCCGACATATAAATCAAAACCCAAAATCAACTATGCGCCAATGTATATAATCAAAAGTTTAACCAAGGTGCCAAACGATATTCGTATAGTTGACCAGCCAAAAGTTATGAAAAGATTAACATAAGGATTATATCATATATGTATAAAAAAATTAATCATAACCCCTATTCATTTTCATATAATCAATGATCAGGCAAGTCATATAAAATGTAAATCCAAATGCTCAATGCCTTACAAACTCAATAAAACCAAGTTATACAATCAATATAAGAATGTCCAATGAGTATAGTTTGAAAGTTCTTTCAGCTACATAATGATAAACAAAAGGTAAGTGCAGTAGGAATATCGATAAAAAGATCATGACAGTTCATATAGTGATTGAAATATGACTTCGAAAGGAGAAGTTTTCATGCTTACAGTCATGAAAACTTAACGAAGACAAATGTGCAAATGTCGCAAGAAATGGAAACGTCGTTTATTGAAAAATGCGACGAAAAATTGATGTTTGCAAAACATAGGTGTAGGCAGCTTATAAGACAACAGAAAAAAGTGAATTGGCTGCCAACAGTAACCTAAGTACTTTTGGGTCAAGGGTTGATGGATAGTTCCTAAGAAAGCAAGTAAAACCCTATGTAAAGAAAACTAGTTCAACAATAAGCAATAAGCAAACTACTAAGCATATCAATAAGCAAATGAAAAAAGAAAACTATTTTAACTTGCCAACCTACATTCAATGAGAAACTACCCTATGAAATCAAATAAATAAACAAGGAAGAAAAAGCACCTATCTAACCTATTAAAGAAAATAGACAAGCAAGCAAAGACACCTAACTAACCTACTAAAGAAAAAAACAATTAAGCAAAGGCACCTAACTACTGAAAGCAAAACTTCTCATTGAACAACTATCTAGCTTAAGAGGCAAGTGACTAAATGCTTAATGCAAAACTATTTCTAATGCGTGAAAGGAAATCTAAATTCTCAATGCAATGCATGAAAGGAAATCTATTCTATTGAAAGCAAGAAAGACTACCAACTAATTTTTAATCCATTATAAGCAAACTAATATCTATCAAAGTAAAGTCTATCTAACCTATAGCAACAATAAAACTATTTTCTAAACTTATGAAAACAAGAAACTATCTCTTCCAATCTACGAAAGCAGGAAACTATATTTAATCTATGGAACACTCAAATGTAATGTTGGTGGTTGTGTGAATGCCTTCGGTGATGACAGATGATATTGTTGAAATAATGTAACTGCAAAGAGTATTCTTATTGTTATTGATATTTTATTCATAGGATCAATCCCCATTGTGGATTGATCATGTCAGATATTGTAATAGGACCGAATCCCGTTTTGTGGATTGGTCAACAGACAATTATAATAGGTAGAATAAGAAGTCGGCCCTAGTAGTTAATAAGAAGACCCAGAAATATAATAAAGGTGGGTTTACCCACCCAGATTAAGAAGTCGGCCCTGCCAGTGAAGAGACGCTTCACATGTGCCAGAACTTGTATAAGTAAAGGAGGTTAGCGCCTCATTTGAACACAACTCACTTGCTCAGTTTGAGAGACAAGTTTTGATCTGTTACCAGCAAAGGAGAGAGAGAGTGGCGCATATCTTGGAGAGGACTTTATGTTTTAGCATAGAGATCTCTTGGCATTGTATTGGCTATTTATATTAAGGAAGTTTTGTTGGGTTTTCTTCCCCTAGAGGGTTTCCTAGGATAAATGTTGTGTCTCTTGTGAATGTGTATTTCTCAGTGATCTTGTTCTTATGTTGTTGTTATCTATTGAAATGAAAAGAACTATAATAATGGCATAAACATTAACATGGAATCAGAGCCAACCTGAAGGAAGCATATTTCGCAAGAGAAAAATGTCACTGTTGCAGTACCTACAAATTAGGGTTTTTCAAAAGCAAAGCTTTTCAACTTCAAAACCATCCTAGAAATTTGTACCCTCCCCCAAGGATAATTTTGGCACCTTCAGCACACCTTTTCAGTGGCTGGATCTTCCGGAAAGTGAAACCCTAGTTTCACAAAAGTACCAGAAGTACCAGAAAACCAGTACTAGAAGTACCAGAAGTGCCAGAGTACTAGAAGTACCAGAAGCACCAGTCCAGAAATCCGCAGATCAGATTTGAAGGGGAAAAAGTTGGATTTTCTCATATCCAAACACACCAGGCAGCTCACCTCAGCCAAGCGCATCTCCTGGTAAGTTCAAATTTTGATTTTGAGCACTTTCATTTTTTGGTCATTTTCCTAGCTCTAGGTAAAGATGTCTGCAAGCATTAAGCTTGTTGACAAGTTAGAAGGATTGGAAAAATTCTATGCCTGGAAGTATAGGATTGGCCTCATTCTTGAAGATAATGATCTAGCAAGATTCGTCAAGGAAGAATTACTGGAACCCGGAGATGTTGCAGAAAAGGCAAAGCATCAAAAGGACACAATAAGGGCCAAAAGAATCATTGCAGATTCAATCAAGGACCATCTGATCCCTTATGTGTCATCCAAGAAGACCCCGAAAGAAATGTTTGATGCCTTGACCAGACTATATGAAGGAAAGAACATAAACCGGAAGATGAATCTTAGAACTCAACTGAAGAATACAAGGATGCAAAAAGGAGAAATGATTCAGGAATACTTCTTCAGAATCTCAGAATTCAAATAAAAGCTAGAAGCTATTGGAGATACCATAGATGAAGACGAACTCATAATGAAGGCACTAAATGGTCTCACAAGACCTTGGGATGCTTTCATCCAGACGATATTTTCCAGAAAGGAGAAACTGAAGTTCGACAGCCTATGGGAAGAATGCATCCAAGAAGAAACAAGAGTAGCGAATCATGAAGTGCTACTAGCTAGGGATGATGATCAAGCCCTAGCCACCCACACCAAAGGAGGAAGGAAGAAACCGTAACTCAAAAGGGAGACTCATAGAGAGCCTCAACCATCAAACAAATCCAATAACAAAGAATCTCATCCAAGGAGATTTCAGAAGAAAGGACAACGCAAGGAAAGAGATCTCTCATCTATACAATGCTATCATTGTGATAAGATGGGACACAAGGCAAATTCTTGTCTAGTCAGATGAGAAGAATACAAGAGGAAACATAAGAGCCAACATGCCCACATAGTCGAAGATGAAGAGCCACCTACGAAGATGATCAAGGACCATGTCTTTATCTCGGCCCTCTCAGGATCGGTAACATCTGGAGAGGACACATGGCTCATTGATAGTGGTGCATCAAAGCACATGACGGGTAAGAGAAATACTCTCTCTTGTATTTCATAAAAGAATTTTTCTCAGAAAGTGACACTTGGAGATGATTACCAATATCCCATCAAGGGAGTGGGAGAATCAAACTACAAGCTAGATTCAGAAAACTCAATAAAGATGAAGGATGTACTCTATGTACCAGGCTTAAAGAAGAACTTACTTTCCATATCAGCTTTAGACAAGAAAGGCTATATAGTTTCCTTTATAGATGGATAAGTTCTTATGTGGCCTAGAGGAGAAACCATAAATGAAGCAATCGTCATTGGAAATAAAGAAAATGGCTTATATAAGCTAAAGGGTCACCCAGAGACTACTATGACCCTTGCCATTGAAAACTCATGAAAACTTTGGCATAGAAGATTGGCCCACATCAACTACAAGGCGCTACCATACATATGCAAAGTTGTCACAGGTTTACCAAAACTCAAGGGTGATCAGGAAGGCATATGCAATGGATGTGCACAAGGGAAGAATATCAAGAACCATTTTCCAAAGAGGGACAGCAAAGCAGAAGGAGTATTGGAACTCATTCATTCAGACGTGTGTGGCCCAATGCCATTATCCTCCATTAATGGGTATGTATACTATATATCATTCATTGATGACTATTCTCACAAGACCTGGATATATTTCTTGAAATCTAAAGATGAAGTATTCAGCAAATTCAAGGAATTCAAAGCCTTGATAGAGAATCTTTCTGAAAGGAAGATTAAGATACTCAAGTCAGATAATGGAGGAGAATATACCTCAAAAGATTTCATGAACTTATGCAAAGATGTTGAGATCAAGAGGGAACTCACTACTCCCTATAATCCTCAACAAAATGGTGTAGCTAAAAGGAAGAACAGAACAATCGTGGAAGCTGTGAAGACTATGATCCATGATCAAGATCTTCCTATGTGCTTATGGGCAGAAGTAGCAATGGAAGTTGTTTATGTGCAGAACTGATTATCCCATAGTGCACTTGGGTTCAAGACCCCGGAAGAGATGTTTACCGAAAATAAACCAGAGGTAAGCCATCTCAAAATATTTGGTTGCCCAGTCTTCATACACATTCCTAAAGAGAAGAGAAACAAGTTGGAACCCTCCGAAAAGAAGGGAATATTTGTGGGATACTGTGAGGTCTCCAAGGCCTTCAGAATCTATATACCAGGTCACCACCACATTGAGATCAACAAGGACGTGACCTTTGATGAAGAAGAAGCACTTAAGAAATCAAGAAGATGCCAGCTTGAAGAAGTGTATGAAGAGGAACCAGCAATTCCCAGGATTACAAAATCCGTGAGGGAAGTTCCCAGAGCTGCAGAACCAGTGAGGGAAGTCGTAACTTCCCCTGATGAGGAAACTCTTGAAGACCATGATGTAACAGAAGTTCAAGAACCTCATCAAATGACCTTCTCCCATAAAAGAAAGCCTGCTTGGGTAAGAGAGCTTATTCAAGATGGAGAGAAGTATGGTGTTCCAGAAGGAACCTTGAGACAGGTGAAAAGACCAAAGCCATTCTCCAGTTACATGACTTTGATGTGTGATCTCCTAGATGAGAATCCTACCTGCTTTGAAGAAGCCATTCAAAAGAAGGAATGGGCAGATGCCATGATAGAGGAATACCAATCCATAATAAATAACAATGTATGGGAAATTGTTCCCAGACCAAAAAGTAAGGATGTGGTATCATCAAAATGGCTCTTCAAAATAAAACATGCTACTGATGGAAGTATTGAGAAATATAAAGCAAGATTTGTCGCTCTTGGCTTTTTCCAGAAGGAAGGCATTGACTATGAAGAGACATTCGCTCATGTGGCCAGATACACTTCGATCAGGACCATCATAGCTCTTGCAGCTAAGATGAAGTGGAAGCTGCACAAGATGGACATGAAGACAACTTTCCTAAATGGTGTCATCGAAGAGGAAGTGTATATAGAGCAACCTCAAGGATTTGAGGTTGAAGACAAGAAGTCTCATGTCTGCAGATTGAAGAAATCCTTATACAGATTGAAGCAAGCTCCTAGAGCTTGGTATGGCTGTATAGACAGTTTATTGACGAGCTTAGGCTTTACCAAGAGTAAAGCAGACTCAAATCTCTACTTCAAAATTATGGATAATGAGCCAGTAATCTTACTGCTATATGTGGATGACTTATTCTTAATTGGAGAAGAAAAGCTCATCACTGAATGTAAAAGGATACTTGCCTCGGAATTTGAAATGAAAGACCTTGGCCTAATGCATTACTTCTTAGGTCTTGAGGTATGGCAGATTCTGGAGAGGATCTTCCTTAACCAAGGGAAGTACACGATCGAGATCTTAAAGAGATTCAACATGCTGGAATGAAAACCCATGAATACACCCATGGAAGCGAAGCTGAAGCTATTGGTCGATACTTCGTCATATTTGATTGATGCCACATTGTACAGATAGATTATTGGATCACTAATGTATTGACAAACACCAGACCAGACATTTGTTTTGCCGTGAACACCTTGAGTCAGTTTCTGGTAGAGCCCAGACGTGTTCACCTAGTGGCTGCAAAACATGTGATGAGGTACCTTAAAGGTACAATAGATTATGGTCTCAGTTATGACGGAGATCATAATTTCACATTGAGTGGATACACTGATTCAGATTGGGCAGGAAGCGTTGTTGACAGAA
This sequence comes from Picea engelmannii, assembly GCA_009831015.1. Taxonomy (NCBI): domain Eukaryota; kingdom Viridiplantae; phylum Streptophyta; class Pinopsida; order Pinales; family Pinaceae; genus Picea; species Picea engelmannii. The sequence continues at coordinate 402,461 of ML781150.1, read as the reverse complement.
AAAGCACTTCCGGATGTTGTTTCAGTTTGGGATCAACCATGATCTCATGGCAGAGTAGGAAGCAATCCAGTATTTCTCTCATCACAGTGGAAGCAGAGTACATTGCCGCATGTTCTGCTAGCTATGAAGCTATATGGCTTCGTAAGTTGTTGACCAGTCTATTTGACCTAGAGATGGAAGAAACCACGATCCTATGTGACAACCAGAGCTGCATAAAGATGACATAGAATCTTGTATTTCATGACAGGTCGAAGCACATAGAGATTCGCTATCATTACATCCATGACATGGTGCAGAGAGGAGCCTTGAAGCTCCTGTATGTTAGCACGAATGAACAGGTTGTTGATGTGTTGACCAAACCTCTATATTGTGTAAAGTTTGAACACTTTTGAGATAAGCTTGGTATAGTCCGAAATGACCCTCCCTGAAAGGTGGAGTATATATGATTCCTTTCTTCTGGCCTCGTTTTTAGACGTAAAGCAAGATGATTCCTTACTTCTGACCTCGCTATTAGACATAAAGCAAGATGATGTGTGTGTTCCTTGCTTCTGACCTCATTATTAGACGTAAAGCAAGATGATTCCTTGCTTCTGACCTCGTTGTTAGATGTAAAGCAAGATGATGTGTGTGTTCCTTGCTTCTGACCTCATTGTTAGACGTAAAGCAAGATGATTCCTTGCTTCTGACCTTGTTGTTAGACGTAAAGCAAGATGATGTGTGTTCCTTGCTTCTGACCTCGCTGTTAGACGTAAAGCAAGATGATTCCTTGCTTCTGACCTCGCCGTTAGATGTAAAGTAAGATGATGTGTGTTCCTTGCTTTTGACCTCGCTGTTAGATGTAAAGCAAGATGATTCCTTGCTTCTGACCTTGTTGTTAGACGTAAAGCAAGAAAATGGTGTGTTCCTTGCTTCTGACCTAGTTGTTAGACGTAAAGCAAGATGATGTGTTCCTTGCTTCTGACCCAGTTGTTAGACGTAAAGCAAGATGATGTATACCTTGCTTCTAACCTGGTTGTTAGACGTAAATCAAGATGTGACTTGCATTGAGCTACCAGCTTAACAGTTGTGACATAGAGCTAGTCTAGTACTGTGATGGGCCAGCCTAGTGTTGTGATGAGGTATCATTTTTTATACTGATACATATTGATGCATATGATGATGGCATTCTTTCAAGAATGACGATGTCGGCGATGAAGAAAATTTCCGATGATTTATAGATATGCCAGCCAAGATGATATTGATGATGTTGTCCTCCTACCTGATGTTGTTGATGATGTTGTCCTCTCTCTCTCACATGATGCTGCTAAAGAATACCCTTCTTGTTAAGGGGGAGTGTTGAAATAATGTAACTGCAAAGAGTATTCTTATTATTATTGATATTTTATTCACAGGATCAATCCCCATTGTGGATTGATCATGTCGGATATTGTAATAGGACGAAATCCCCTTTTGCAGATTGGCCAACAGACAATTATAATAGGCAAAATAAGAAGTCGGCCCCAGCAGTTAATAAGAAGACCCATAAATATAATAAAGGTCGGTTTACCCACCCAGATTAAGAAGTCCGCCCTGCCAGTGAAGAGACACTTCACACGTGCCAGAACTTGTATAAGTAAAGGAGGCTAGCGCCTCATTTGAACACAACTCACTTGCTCAGTTTGAGAGACAAGTTCTGATCTATTACCAGCAAAGGAGAGAGAGAGAGGCGCATATCTTGGAGAGGGCCTTTTGTTTTAGCATAGAGATCTCTTGGCATTGTATTGGTTATTTATATTAAGGAAGTTTTACTGGGTTTTCTTCCCCTAGAGGGTTTCCCAGGATAAATGTTGTGTCTCTTGTGAATGTGTATTTCTCAATGATCTTGTTCTTATGTTGTTGTTATCTATTGAAATGAAAAGAACTATAATAATGGCATAAACATTAACAGATATCTCGATGACACTTGACAACAAAGGACAATTCCAATGGTATAAACTCAACACTAATCTCAATGGAAAAATGAAAGGTATGGATTAAACAATCTAAGGAGAATTTAGCCATGACAAAGATAATGTTAAATACCCTTCATATTCATGTATGAACCATCAACAACATAACGAGGTTAT
>ML781150.1:369907-400027 GCA_009831015.1 Picea engelmannii | reverse complement strand
AGAAGTAAATTGACAATTACATTAACCAATAACTAAGTAAATGAAATCTATGTAAAACTAAGATAAGCAAACTATAAAAATTGGAAGTAAATCTACCCATCCATCAATCCTTGTCAGAAGAAAACCCAAATTAAAACTATGTTCTGTTCTAATTAAAAATCTGTTCTACACTTGACTGTAAAATTATAAAAGAAAGCATCATTTAACATATATGTTGCACATAGGGTTAGTATAAAGAGAGAGAGACTTTCAATTCTTTTCCTAGTCTACAAAATCAACACATACTAACACATATCATCATCTAACCTGCAAAAGAGAAGTAAAACAGTAAGCTACAACAAACTAATTAATTAAATAAAAACATGCATATACAAGAAATAAGAAAGAGCAATTTGAATTAAGAAATGCATAAATAAACATAAGAACAATCACCAGACTGTTGGTGGGCCCCCCAGCAAGTCATGGCTACCTCCTACAAGCACACCATGAACTTAAGAAGGCGAATTCACCATGAAAGCTTGAAAACACAGTTCTGGCACAATTCTGGCAATGTAAAAACTCAAAACAGAGTAAAATCATTTTTCTGACAATTCTAATGCTTATGCTACTTGGTTAACAATATGATGACCATCCTATCAATATTTATAAGCTTACAACCCAAGTGGTCGACCACAGGAGAGTCGAACCACTTCTAATTTCGACAAAATACAATAAATGATGCCCTAACTGACAAAATGGAGCAAGCCAATAATCGCCTTCTTTGGACAACTGAAACTGAGTTGTCTAGAGCTTAGTAGCTGGAGGGGGCGATCATGAAGAAAACCCATGTGTCTGATTTGTCCATCACTGGCCGCCAATGACATAATCTCCAACTCACCCTGTGTTTTTGTGCAATACTGAGTGTTGGAATGAGTGTCGGATCGGGTACCAGAACAAGTGCTGGAACGAGTGCCAGATCAAGTGTCGAAACTGGAAACATGGTGCATTTTGCCCTGTAATATCACGAAAACATGAATTATCTCTTATAAGTCATAAAACGTGATGAATTATACTTGATTTAATCATTAAACATGAATTACACGTACCTTATGGCGATCATACTGTTTTATCATGAAATTCTTCAAAAAGATCCTTTAAAAGATGAAAAACACATATATACATATGGCAAAAGTGTATAATAACCATCATGAAAATGATCATATCTCGGGCCCAACATTACCCCCACACCTACAATTTTGCAGGTCCCACTACAAACAAAAAGAAGTTACCCCTCATGACTAGGCTTGCTAAGGAGAATCGGCTTTGGAAGCTTCTCCTTCTTGCTGTGTGGACTTAGCCTTGTGCCTCTTGTGTTGCTTCAATTGTGCTATGAGGTTGTGGTTATTTTTCGTCATTTCATCAACCAACCATTGAAGGGAGTTGACCTTTGCCTGAAGGAATGCATTGTCATGATGAAGGTGTACATCTATTGTCTTCCTCTCTTCCAAGTGTTGGAGAAGTTGATGATTTTATTTTTGTAGCTACTCTATGGTCGGGACAGAATCGGTGATCTCTGAGGAAGGCTTAGATCCTTTGAGGGATGTGGACAATTTATCAGTTTTAGGATCTAGAGTGGGCATGAGTAAAGTAGGAGTGATGGGAGATCGGTAAGGTGAGGTAGGTTTAGATTTTGTTTTCCTTAGTGGCTCTAATCCATCCGCAAAGACTTCTCTAGGTTTCTTATGAGGGCTCTCCAGGTCGGAGGACACTTGGATAGGATCTGAAGCAGGTGGAGGCTTTGTGTAAGGCTTGGTTCTTGTGTTCCGAGTACTCTTCCAAAAGGGTCCTTTACCAAATCGATTGGCTCCCCTCTCATTTGTGGGAATGACGGGAAATTCTTGTTGCATTAATTCTTGGATTTTCTTAGGTGTAGGACCAAGAGAAAGTGAAGGCATTGGGGGGTCAACAATAGGCTTCTTTTGGTCTTTGTTCTTGGTCTTTTTCCCTAATGAAGAAGTAGGAATATCAACAAGGTGTTGGTATTGTTTCGGCAAAGAGAGGGTTTGTGAAAGGGAGTTTGAAGTTCTTGGAGAGTGAGGCTTGGATGGAGAGATAGTTTTTAGGCTAAGTGGCTTTTTGACGGTCTTAATTATCAAGTGGGGGTTTGCATATTGGTAGATAAATGCATCCCAATTTTGCCCCTGCTTCTCTAGTTCGGTAAGAATGAGGAGTTTGATCAAACCGTGGTGGAAGAGACTATTGTGGGCGTTAGTCACATTTTTCCTCACTTGAGAGGACATATTCTCCAATATTTTGAGAAAATAAAAGGGAAAGTTTAAGGGTTTGTTGAACAGAAATGAGCCAGCAATCTAAAATGACAAGCTTTGAAGGTGGAGTATCTACCTTCACATGTAATTAACCTTGTGATGACGATGAGGGGATTGACCAATTCTGCCTTTATCCACTCCTTAGCATACCCTTTTTCTCCTAAAATGATCTCAAATTCGGGCTTAAACACCCTGTTGTAACTTGAGCGCGGCAATTTATGGTTTTTGAACCATCTATCTCCCATTCTTGGGAGCTTTGTTGTAGCAGCAATGGACTCTTCTGTGACTTCAAAGGTGAGAGACCCTACATGTGTTTTCTTACCATCAAAACCAACTGCAAATAGCATAGAGAGGTCGTCATCATGGCCCTACAAGCTAGACAAAAATGGCTCCCAGCCAGCGCGCAAAAACACTTCCCTACACTGTGCAAATTCGGGAATGGAAAACAAGTCTGCATATGAGGATGGTTTGTATCTCCTGGGCATTGTGACAGAAGCGAATTTAACCAAGCAAGGGCGCGAACAGGCCAAAAGATGGCACAACTTGGACATGGTCTGAGTGCGATTCGAACAGGGGATGAATTGGTAGAGGTTGGGCACGATTCCTTAACGCAGGGCAGAGAAAATGGCAAAGGCAAGTGAGATAATAGAATGCCCAGCTCGATTTTGGATGCTCTTATGGTGGAGTACGTTGCCCACATGTGCACGTGAGCTGCCATGTGTGGGAAATTTGAATTCGATGGCAAGATTTGGGGCAATGTAGTAGTGTGTGGTTAGATCAATGTTCGAGTCTATTGACTTAGACATTTGATCATAAACATACGAAGCATCTTTAATCAATGCATGAAACCAATTCAATTGAATGATTGAGTTCTGGTTACTTGGAATCTAGGACAGTTACTGGTGTGTATGGCACTTCATTCGACACTTCAAATGACATCTCATACAGCACCTCATCCGGTACCTCATACGGTACTTCATCTGGTACTTCTATGTTAAGTGTATTTTCACCTCTTATAATGGATAGCCTGCAAATTTGAAGTGTTTTTGACAACCACAGTGGTTAATGAGCAGAGGCAGAATGCTCCATGCTCACCCAATCTTCTTGTATATGACATGTAATGTCAAAAACCTATAATGAACGGGTTATAGCAAGCATAGAATGTATTTTCAAACCTACAACATCCATCTTGTAATGAACGATAAAGCAATAGAGAGTGGTATGTTAAGTATGTGTTCAATAATTTATAGCACACAAGAGTTTAAGCATTTCAAAAATAACATGACTATCAATGTAATAACCTGTATCATAGAAATAATACAAAAATTCTTGCAAAGACTTATTTCTCTAGGCAATGATCATTTGTCAGCTCATGAACCCCTCCCCCACACCTAAGTATTGTGACACCTCATAATCAAAAGTATAGGAAACTAGTCAGTATCCCCCAATAGCCGAATATTTATAGTATGTCAAGTGTAAACATAAAATTTCACAGCTTGGTCTGACGAGACAGTTAGAAGATGGCCCCACCTATAGGATAAGAGATCCTATATATAGATAAGAAGAGGTAGGCAAGATAGTTTCAAGATAGTATTAGAGTCATTTCCCAATGGAAATTTTATGAGATTCATTAACCTTATCTTAACCACACATACTCCATGGCAGCTTTGTCTGCAAGTAATGTCGTACATCAGGACAAGTTTAGATTTATTATTTATTTTTGTCAGATCATCATCCTCGCTAAGTAGAATGCCCCGCTGCCAGCAAGCCTGTTCAGTACTCTGGCGGGTTTACCTAGTCATACCAAATGTCGGTACCCATTCCCAGCAGACCTGTTCAATATCCCAATGGGTTAGCCTCTTAAACCCTCAGAGACTGGCCCTCCATCCTTTAAGATTTTAGTATAAGATTGCTTATGCAAGAAGATGGGGGAACAGCTCTGAAACAAATTTTTCTTTCTTTTTCTTTTTAATTGGGATGGTATTTATGTTAGAGGATGACTTTATGTTATATTATTAGTGATTGTCCTGATGTAAGGGGTACTTAAGCGTACGTGGCCTATCTAAATATATGATATAATCAAGATATTTAGTGTGTAGTGGATGGTACCATTGAGAAAGAACATAAATGTGTCTCTAGGCTCAACTAACTTTCTTCCTTTGTAATTATTATGATGTTTCCATGACTAACTGCTAATTAGACCGCCTTGTTACTCTTTGATAAAGACACTTGACTTACTTACTCAGGTTTCTTGGAAAAACTATACGAGAGACCTCTAGGCTTGATAGTTACAGTATCACTTCCTTATACAGTGGTGAAGAGTTTCAAGAGAAACTTCTTTAGAATGCCTTAAGAAATGAGAATGTTTGCAAAAATACGGCTAACTACAGTAAGTCAATATTCATTTGATACTTTAAGAGACACAAAATTCAAGTATAACAATGTTTTGAAGAAAGATCTTTGAAACTGTGTACTCCCAGTGAAATAATTACTTATAGAAATATCTAGAATTGCCTTATTAACAAAATGAAAAAACTATTTACATATATACAGTAGGAAACTCAGAAAATTTTTCAAGAACAAGGGGGGACTTCCCCATCTACTAAGGCCAATGCCTTGTCAATTGTCATGACCTGTAGAAAATCTTCTTTGGAAATGGGCTTATGATAAAATTTAATTCGGTGTCCATTTACCACAAAGGAGACTTGTCCATCGTCAATTGTTTTATTGTTTACAGCTCCATTGTCATATACAGTGTCTACCTCGTAAGGGCGCAACCAATGGGTGGTAATTTTTCCTTTGAAGGTTTTGAATCGAGAATCAAACAACAGAGCCCAATCACCAGGCTGGAAGTGCTTCATATTAATAAACTTGTCATGCCACTTGCCCCTTTGGTTTTGGACTAATATCATCTATTGGATAGCTTCTTGCCTTATTTCATTCAACTCATTTAGTTGTAGGGCTCGTTTCTTTTGAGCCTCATCCAGGTTCAATCCTAACTCTACGGAAATACACAAGGTCCTTACCTGGAATTCTATAGGTAAAAGTACTTGTTTCCCGTACACTAGCTCATAAGGGGTATGCCCAGTGGTATTCCTCTAGGTATTTTGATATGCCCACAAAGCCTCTAGGAGCCTATCAGCCCAATCCCAGTGATGTAATTGAACGGTCTTGGTCAAGATGGCTTCTAGAACTTTGTTTGTGGATTCTACCTAACCATTGGCTTGCGGGTGGTATGGAGAAGATTTACGATGTTTAATCCCATATTTCTCTATTATCTCTTTCATCATCTTGGAAGTAAATTGAGTTCCTTGGTTAGTAACAATTTCACGAGGGACACTGAAGCGAGTAAATATGTCTTCATAGATAAATTCAACAACAGACTTCTCTGTGGCCCTGAATAGGGATTTTGCCTCTACCCATTTGGTGACATAGTCTGTACAAACCAAAATATAGTTCTTCCTATGGGACATGGGTGAAATTGGTCCTACAAAGTCGAGGGCCCATTTTTCGAAGGGTTCTATCATAACTTGGGCCTGCAAAGGAATTTCGTCAGATGACATAGGTCTTCCTATCCTTAGGCAACTATCACAACTTCTCACATACTTGGCAGCATCTTTGAAAATTGCTAGGCCAATAGTAACCTGAATGTAATACCTTATATGTTGTGCGTTTGTCAGAGAAATGGCCACCACATGGGCCATCATGACAACTTCGTAGTATATCAGGTACCTCATCCTATCAGACACATCTATGAATAATCAAATCAGGACATGTGCGAAAAAGATCATGACCAACCCAAGAGTAATTAGCACTTTGTGTAATGATTTTCCGCTTTTCATGAGGTGACAAATGAGACTGTAACTTCCTAGTGGCCAGATAGTTTGCCATATCCACAAACCATGGGGTATTGACAGAAAGGGAAAAGAGGTGTTCATCTAGGAAATTATCATCTACAGGGATATCATCATCCTCATTTTTTATTCGGGAAATAAAGTCAGCTACTACATTATCTTTCCCAGGTCAGTCAAGCACAGTAATATTAAATTCTTGCAATAACAAGAGCCACCTAGTCACTCAGCCATTAGTTATAGGTTTGTTCATGAGGAACCTAATGGCGGAATGATCGGTGTGTACAAATAATTCATAACCTGTAATGTAATGACGAAACTTGTTAATAGCATGAACAACTACCAAGAATTCTTTCTCGGTGATTGTGTAGTTTAAATCGACAGGGGACAAGTTCTTGCTTACAAAATAAATGGCATAGGATTTTGGTCTTCTTTCTGCCCTAATACCCCTCCTATTGTTGTGTCAGAGGCATCAGTGGATATATGAAATGGGAGAGTCCAATTGGGCCCTCTAAGAACTGGTGCCACAGATAACTTAGCTTTCAGGGTTTCGAAGGCAGTTTGACACTGCTCAGTCCAAACAAAATAAACATATTTTATCAATAATCCAAACATAGGTGCAACAATCTTTGTAAAACTTTCAATAAACCGCTGGTAATATCCGACATGTCCAAGAAAGCTTCTCACCTCTTTCTGAGTCTTGGGGGGTGGAAGTCTAATAATGACCTCAATCTTTGCAAGATCGACTTTTATTCCTTCAGATGAAACATGATGTCCTAGAACCACTCCTTCAATTAACAACATTTTGCATTTTTCATGACTTAGGGATAGGTTCATTTCCTAGCATCTGATGAAGACTTTTTCTAAGTTGTCTAAGGCTTCTTGGTAAGTGTTTCCATAGACTGTGAAGTCATCCATGTAGATCTCCACACAATCATGAATAAGATTGGAAAATATCCCTAATACTGCTCGTTGAAATGTGGCATGAGCATTACACAATCCAAATGGTAAGACCCTATAGGCATAGGTGCCCCATGGACAAGTAAAGGTAGTCTTGTCCTAGTCCTCAAGTTCTATAAGAATCTGGTTGTTCCCGATGTACCCATCTAGAAAGGAGAAATACTTCTTTTCGGACAAGGTATCTAGAACTTGGTCAATGAAAGGAAGAGGAAAGTAGTCTTACAGATTGGCCTTGTTGAGTTCCCAGAAATCAACATAGATTCTCCATTTCCCAGTCACTTTCTTTGGAACCACTACTAGCGGGGATACCCACTTACTATCAGATATGGGATAGATAAATCCGAAATTTAGAAACTTTTGAATCTCCTCCTTGACTATATCTTTGAGTGTTGGGTTCATCCTTCTCTGGGGTTGCCTAACAGGTGTCACTTCCCCCTGTGTATATATGTGATGGATGCATGTGTCAGGGTGTATACCCTTCATGTGAGTGTATTCCCAAGCAAATTCTCCTGATTGTTCTTTAAGTATATCTACTAACTGTTTCTGTTGGTCTGTATCTAGCCCGGAGTTTATATGTAAAAATTTCCCTGGGCTAATCTCGTAGGGCATAGTATAAGACATGGCAGACTCATCTATTTCGAAAATAAAAATATTTCGAAGACAAAATGGATGGGTCTAATTGTTCTTGAAATTCTTCCCCAAACATGTACTCAAATTAGGGAAAAGACTGTGGACAATACACACATGTAATAGCATAAATGAATTGGTTTAGCACATTTTCTATTGTGTGCTCCTAAAGTGCCCATGCATGGACACTTGGCAATACAGGTTCTTCCTAGTCTTTGTTCTCGTATGGACATTCAAGCCACCATAGATTCTCCATAATAGGTTGAGTTGGAGGGTAAATGGTGAGCTTCTGGATAGAGAGACCATTTGAGATGGTCATTTCTCCTTCTCTATAGCCAATAAATGCATTGGCTGTGGCTAGCCAAGGTCTTCCCAAAATAACGGGATGGCCTCTGGCAGGCTCCTTTGACTGAATGACAAGAAAATCTATGGGGTACTCCCATGAGGCTAAAGTAACCATGACATCATCTAAAATACCTTCAGGTATAACCCTAGTTTTATCTGCTAATTCCAAAATGGTTGGGGTAGGCCGAAGAAGAGGTTGTAACTGTAATTGTTCCAAGGTAGTAGCGGTCATAACATAGATGGTTGCCCCTAGGTCTATGAGAGTGTTTCCAATGGAGACCTCATTAATGGTTATAGTCACTACGGGGTTTCCTGGATTCCCATATTTTTCTAGTTTTGGCTGCTCTGATATGTACTCGGAAAGTCCTCCTACCAAATGTACTGTAGGAGGGTCCTTCTGCTTCCTACCTGGCTTCTTAATACACAATTATTTGACTACCTTACTATAGATTGGAATGTCTTTAATGGCTTGAGTAGGGGAATTTTGACACAAATATTTTTCAATTTATTCAAAATGTCAAATTCTGGTCGGGTGGTAGGTTTCTCGATCACCAATCGGTCTGGATAAGGAGGGACCTTCGTAATTTGTAAAGGTTCATTTTGGGGAAGCTTGGGTTCTTGATTCTTCGGGATAATAACATCTTCCCACCTAGTGTCATCCATGGGTTGTTTGGTGGTTTCTTCTTCTTCTTCTTCTTGGATGACTACTGAAGGTCTCTGCGTATCTAGAAATGTTCCCGAGCTTAGTTGAATTTCTTGTAATGGAACAGGCGTAATAACATATGTCGGGAAGGCCTTCATCTCAACATTGTTAAGAGGTTGAGGGGGCTTATTATTGGGGTTCATCACTGGCCGTGTCGGTAATAGTGTCGATCTTGGGGAGCTTTCATTTTGATATTGTAGCGGTTGTTGTTGTGGGATAGGAGGTAAAGGTGGTGGAACAAAACCTGGAAAAAGTTGTGGAGTGTTTGATGAGAACTGAGGATAAGGATGGTTGTACATAGGGATAGGTGGAGCTTGAGGGTTTCCTTGATTGTGTCCTCCTCTCCATCCTTGAAGCCAAGGATGTTGGTACTGATTAAACCAGTTTTTCCAACCTGGTGGGTTCCACTATTGTTGTTGTCGATAATAGGGTGGAGCTTGGGATTGTAGATATGGGTATGTGGGCTGGTTCCTAGGATGCCATGGCCTCCTAGGTGCATAATAAGACTCCCCGGGATCTCCACTCCTATAGATGGCTAATAAACTGGGCAAGGATGGACATTTCTCAGTTGAATGGTCTTTTGTGCAGAAGCCACAAACTGAAATGTTATCTAATGGGCATTCCCTTGAGGAATGCTTCCTCCTGCACCTTGGGCAATATATGCTCATTGCTGCATTTTCCTCCTCCTGTTTCTTTTTTATTTTAAGGGTGTCCAACTGGGAACCTATTGTGCTTAAGATGTCAGTCTTAAAGTTTTCTAGAAGGTTCCCTATCTCTTCTTTCATGATACCACATGAACTAACTGGTTTTAAGCTTCTATTGTAAGGGTCCCGAACATTCTTCCTTGTTTTGGCTCTACTCCTTGAGTAATTTTTACACATTTCACATATTTCAGCAAATGGTTTATGAGAGATGTCACCTAATGCCATCAGGTTAAGCATCTCTAAATATTCTTCTGAAATTCCCTTAAGGAAAAGAGCCCTAGCTGCATTCTTTGGGAGGTCATGGTATTTTGACTTCTGGGAGATATAACCAAATCTTTCCATATAGCCTTCAAGGGTCTCATCTTCTAACTGTTGGATTTTAAAGATGTAATTATGAGACTCTTTGGTCTTGCAGTAGTCTTGGTACTTCTTGAGAAATATGTCTTTCATGGCTTCCGAAGACCTAATACTGGATTCTCCCAACCCCATGAACCATCTTAGTGCAAAGTCTTTGAGGGTGGCAGGAAAGAGTTTTAATTTCTAGGCATCTTGTACGTAGTTGTAGCGCCTACACAAGATGTCAAATTCAAATAGGAAGGTGTCTGGGTATTCACTGTTTTTACCATAAAAGGTAGGCAGTGCTAAGAGAGGAATATTCTTCATGTTTACATTCGGAGTGGTGTCTAAAATCGGAAACCCGAAGGTAGTTTCGGTTTGGTTTCCATTTTCTTCTTCCTCTTCGTGTCTTACATTGTTATGGTCCTCTTGATCATCCATATTGGCTTGATTTCAGAAAAGAGAGTACCTAGGTGGTTTTATCTTTGAAGAAAACAAGGTTTCCCTTTGATGGAAAGATCTTCCTACGGATTGGATGTCTAGGATTCTACTCGAGCCAGTTGAGACTATTGGTGCCAAATTTTCTATGTCAATTTGAGAGATGATTACATTGGATGAACTACCAAACAAAAGATTCACCTGTTCAGGGTCTATGATGTCCTTAAAATTAGGTTCCCCTAGTGGTGGTGTAAAAGCAAAGGTTGTAATTTTTGGTTCTGTGGAAGACTCGAGTGGTCTTGCCTCCTGTCCTAATATGATTGATGCTTTAGTTTCTTGTTCTATAGTGCTCCCTGTGTTAGTCCCTTCAGAGACTATTTTAGCTCTTTGAGTCGAGCTAGCTTCTGTTTTTCAGTATCGGTCTGTGGATTGTATAAGAAGAACGTTCCTCCCCCCCAAAGAGATCGAAAGGAACCTTGGTTGAAAGGTCTGAATTTGATTTAATGTATCTACCTTGTGGGTCTCTAGGCCTATTCATGAAAGAAAGCAAAAACAAAAACAAAAAGCTACCATTTGATTCCTAGGTCTATTCATGAAAAATAAAAATAAAAAGAAAAAACTACCATTGGGTTTGGGGGAACCTGCTATAGCAGATGCACAGGTTCTTACCTCTCATCTTAAAGTTCCCCTGCCACCAAACTAATGCTAAGGTCTATAAATGGTCTAATTCCTAATTACTTCTTACCTTGAGACAACTCCCTAACAATGGCGCCAAAAATGATGGGTGTTCTATATGCACTAAAAAGACACTTAAAAACCCTTAATTAAATTGTCAACCCGGGGTAAGTAAACTTAGAGTTGTAGAAAAATATATGCCAAAGGTAGAAGGTTGGTAGGAGTATAGTCTAACTAAGGAAGGAAGCTATCTAAGGCTAATCTACTCAAGAAAAACTATCCAATGAGCAAACCCTACTAAGCAAAATGAAACTAGGTAACCTAAGTACTTTTGGGTCAAGGGTTGATGGATAGTTCCTAAGAAAGCAAGTAAAACCCTATGTAAAGCAAACTAGTTCAACAATAAGCAATAAGCAAACTACTAAGCATATCAATAAGCAAATGACAAAAGCAAACTATTTTAACTTGCCAACCTACATTCAATGAGCAACTACCCTATGAAAGCAAATAAATAAGCAAGGAAGCAAAAGCACCTATCTAACCTATTAAAGAAAATAGACAAGCAAGCAAAGACACCTAACTAACCTACTAAAGCAAAAGACAAGTAAGCAAAGGCACCTAACTACTGCAAGTAAAACTTCTCATTGAACAACTATCTAGCCTAAGAGGCAAGTGAATAAATGCTTAATGCAAAACTATTTCTAATGCGTGAAAGGAAATCTAAATGCTCAATGCAATGCATGAAAGGAAATCTATTCTATTGAAAGCAAGAAAGACTACCAACTAATTCTTAATCCATGATAAGCAAACTACTATCTATCAAAGCAAAGTCTATCTAACCTATAGCAACAATAAAACTATTTTCTAAACTTATGAAAACAAGAAACTATCTCTTCTAATCTACGAAAGAAAGAAACTATCCTTAATCTATGAAACACTCAAATGTAATGCTGGTGGTTGTGTGAATGCCTTCGGTGGTGACAGATGATATCTCGATGACACTTGACAGCAAATGACAATTCCAACGGTATAAACTCAACACTAATCTCAATGGCAAAATGAAAGGTATGGATTAAACAATCTAAGGAGAATTTAGCCATGACAAAGATAATGTTAAATACCCTACATATTCATGTATGAACCATCAACAACATAACGAGGTTATTATTCCAATTCTACACTATGTAAGCAAACTAGATTCATTCATTAAATAAGAAATTCAATTGCACTTTAATTCTAAGAATGGAAATTGTGTGACATAAAACTATACTATGTCTATTTTAACCATTCAAACTATGATAAGAAAATGAATTAAAAACATAAATTAAACTATGATATTAAGAAGTAAATTGACAATTACATTAACCAATAACTAAGTAAATGAAATCTATGTAAAACTAAGATAAGAAAACTATAAAAACTAGAAGTAAATCTACCCATCCATCAATCTTTGTCAGAAGAAAACCCAAATTAAAATTATGTTCTATTCTAATTAAAAATCCGTTCTAAACTTGACTGTAAAATTATAAAAGAAAGCATCATTTAACATCTACGTTGCACACCGGGTTAGTATAAAGAGAGAGACACTTGCAAGTCTTTTCCTAGTCTATAAAATCAACACATACTAACACATATCATCATCTAACCTACAAAAGAGAAGTAAAATAGTAAGCTACAACAAACTAATTAATTAAATAAAAACATGCATATACAGGAAATAAGAAAGAGCAATTTGAATTAAGAAATGCATAAATAAACATAAGAACAATCACCAGACTGTTGGTGGTCCCCCCAACAAGTCATGGCTACCTCCTACAAGCACACCATGAACTTAACAAGGCGAATTCACCATGAAAGCTTGAAAACACAGTTCTAGCACAATTATGGCAATGTAAAAACTCAAAACAGAGTAAAATCATTTTTCTGACAATTCTAATGCTTATGCTACTTGGTTAACAATCTTATGACCATCCTATCAGTATTTATAAGCTTACAACCCAAGTGGTCTACCACAGGAGGGTCGAACCACTTCTAATTTCGGCAAAATACAATAAATGATGCCCTAACTGACAAAACGGAGCAAGCCAATAATCGCCTTCTTTGGACAACTGAAACTGAGTTGTCTAGAGCTTAGTAGATGGAGGGGGTGATCATGAAGAAAACCCATGTGCCCGATTTGTCCATCACTGGCCGCCAATGCCATAACTGCCAACTCACCCTACGTTTTTGTGCAATACTGAGCGCTGGAATGAGTGTCGGATCGGGTATCGGAACGAGTGTTGGAACGAGTGTCGGATCAAGTGTCGGAACTGGAAACATGTTGCATTTTGCCATGTAATATCAGAAAAACATGAATTAGCTCTTAGAAGTCATAAAACGTGATGAATTATAGTTGATTTAATCATTAAACATGAATTACATGTACCTTATGGCGATCATACCGTTTTATCATGAAATTCTTCAAAAAGCTCCTTTAAAAGATGAAAAACACATATATACATATGGAAAAAGTGTATAATAATCGTCATGAAAATGATCATATCTTGGGCCCAACACCTATTTCCTTCTAGTATGTGTTTACATGTACTTGTCTATGCTTGTCTTAATCTTAATAGATTGATTGATTTTATCTAATCCATTAGAGTAGGATATAGTCGTTTGTTTCTTGTTGTCCATTGTAGGTACTCTTCAGAACTTGTGGATTGGAGAAGCTTGGACAAACGTCATAAGTGAGGTACATCATCCTTTCCCTCCTTCTCTCTTTTTCGATGGATAAAATGAATCTATAGAAATGGTATTGTCCAAAGGTAGTTTTCTATCTTGGTAGAGGGGTCTGTACTCCAAGGGAAAGTTCACATGTCCATAGGGGAATGTTTCCGTAACAGAAATTGGCGAATCCACTGGGGAAGTACATTGACTTGTATTTCCTTGGATCATCTGAGCTTTTTCCCACCTTTAGATCTTATTTGTTGTTTGTTTATGATCTACTTCCCTTTCTCTCTTCTTCATTGAAGATTTCACAGAGTTTTTGGAAACATTCTCTGAGTTTTAAGCTTTATTTATGAGTTTTTGGGAAGGGTAGCGCTCCTCTACTGTGTATACCAGAGTGTTCATCTATTATCAACACTCCCATGTAGTGTATATCAGAGCATTGTAGCGCTCTGTCCCTTTGGAAATAAGAGCATTGATCTCCTTTTCTGGGTTTTTCTACCCCTTTCTACTCACTTTTTCTCAGTCTAATCCTGAGGATATTTTTGCTCAGAGACCTTTGAATACTCTTGAATTTGTTTTTCTAAGATTTTGACATTTATCATTCATTTTTGTTTATCCTTTGAGTTTGAAAAAATTCTCTTAGTTGTGGTCCCCTTGGGTTAACATGATCCCTTGGTTCTTTCTGTATTTTGAGTTTATTTGATCTTTGTCTCGTAAAGCTTTCAAATTTCTTGATTGTTTATGATTGTTCATCAACTAAGGTTTGCAAAGGTTGCTTGGTATTGACCCTTCTTATCTTCATTTGAAACATCTCACTTTTAGGATGATTAGGACTCTTATGTCAACCTAACTTGATTTATGTTTCTTGTTGCTCATCATTTGAGGATTTTCACGAGTGTTTGTTTTAGTTCTCTTTTGCATCATTGAGTTCTTGATTGAAAAGGTTATTCCCTACTTGTTTTCTTTAAGTTCTCATCACTTTGTGTGTGCTTTGTTTGACTGATTTTGCCTCATAGATCTTTGTCTTAAACTTATATCTCTTTCATCTGAAATTTAAGAAGCGAAAAGTTTTCATATCTCCTTGCATAGTTAATCAAACAAAGAAATTTTGCATTCATTAGGAAGTTTGTTTTGGTTTATGTTTTGGAAAAAGAGTTAGTTTTGCATGTGCATTTTGGTTTTTGGAAACATTTGCTTGGTAGTTTGGCATCATATTGATCCCACAAATTGAAATTTGCATTGTTTTGACTGCTTTCTTGTATTAAGAAGAATATAACTCTTCTCCTTCCCATACGTAGAAGTCATCGAAAAAAAGATTTGTATCTCATTATTCTGCATTCTTTTGGAGTCGAGTCTAAAACATCATAAGTTTCACTTTTGCACCCTTGAGTAAACAACAGACCTAAAATGAAGCACTTATAAAATTGATCAGACACTTTTATATTATCTGGTAGTGAACCTACATTAGATTAAAGTGTAGGGATTTGGAATAGGTTGTGAGGATAACTTTCCAAAGCCATTAGAAAAACATAGAATCTTGTGTTGGGGGGTGGTAAATCCAATTTTTCTTATAAGCATAGTCGGGATCCCCCTCTCACATAGGGGTTAAACACGAGGTCGCATGCGAGAAAGAAGAGGAGATTTCCCCTCCAAAGCCTAACCCACGTAGAGGAAAGATCATATATTGGGGATTCTTATTGAGAAACGAATAGTTTCATTTGGTCTCGGAGCTTCATGAATCCCAAATTTGTTTGGGGTTCTCAGTAGCATTCTAGTCCACTTGTCTTCAATTCTCTTGAAGAATTTTGAACTTGTTATCATGCCCATATGTTCCTTCCTGACTGTCGAATGTACCCACTCGGAAGCTGACTACAAGTTGGTAACCTTAGTAGCCTATATATGTAGGGTTGATACACAAGGTGAGGGTGAAGGGGAGTCTTCATTGTACTTGGGTCAGACGTTGGTCAAACTTACTCAGGCTCCTTGGAGGGTACACCCACAGGTACAACCGTGTGGGAAATTGCACCAAGGTGTAAGTCTGTTAAGCAGGTCACCAACGTAACTGATCCACCCGCTCTATCCAGACCCTTCATAAATTGATCTAGCGATGTTGGATTTCATCACCAACTAGTGGTTTCAATGTGGGAAGGTTCGTTTGATTGTTTTCTTCTTAGATTTTTAGTGTGTGCTGTTTGTTTTCCTTAGTGGACCTTAGGTCGAGTCGGTGTCAATGGTTTCAATACTTGGGAGTACCAATGAAGGAACCCTTCACCTTTCCTTATTTTGGAAACATTGGTCCTCTGTGCATTTCCACACCGAGTCTTCCAGGACTCACCATCGGGTTATCAGTTTGGTCGTTCCCCACTCCGGTGATCTCAACTTTTCCCAGTGCTTCAAATGCACCTAATGTTTAGGATGTAAGCACACCACCCACAAATCAACCTCATGTCAACCTTTCTCCTTCTTCACCCGTCAGGTCTCCTTCCCTTTCTCCTTCTTCGCCTAGTGAAAGATCTAAAGCAAGTAGCCAGGTTGATAAGAAGAAGAAGAAACCGAAGGGGAAGAAGAAAAATAATCAGAAAGAGACCAAGCCTCCAACTACATCAAGTCATGTTGGATCCAAGCAACCAACTATTGTTAATTGTACTGGGAGTGTTGATAAAGTCGACAAGTCTAAAACGAAGAATCCCAAACCCAAATTCCCTTGCAAGCTTTGTAAGGGTGACCACTTTCTGAGGGATTTCCTTGGTCTCCCCAAGGTCTTAGAAATTTTCTCTTCCATGTCATCAAATCCTATTGAACATGCTAGTGACACCCCATCAACTAGTGACATTAAGGTTGGAAAGAAGAATATCCTTGTATGTTATGAAAAGGTGATCATTACTCTCACCTTTTCCCTCATGTGGACAAGGCTTCTTATGTTTTTAAAAATATTCAACTTCCAACTTGTTATCATGATAATATCTCTCCCAATCTATCATTAGTTGATGGACTGGTCAATCTGGTTCCATCCCTAGTGATTCTGGTTGATCAGGTGGTCAATCTAGTTTCACCCTCGGTTGAACCACTAACCCAAGTAGTTGATCAAGTTCCATCATTGATCATCCTATCTCTTCATATGAAAAGTGAAACCCAAGTGACTAATCTAGTTCCTTCATCGATCAACCCCACTCTTCATCTGAAAAGTGCCAAAGTGGTCGATCCAGTTCCTTCATCGATCGAGCCCACTCCTCCCTTGAAGAGTGAAACCAACATGGTTGATCTAGTTCCATCATCGGTCGATCCCACACCTCATTCAAAGAGTGAGGATGTCACTCAGGTATACCTCGTTAATATTGATTCACCCGGACAAAGGGGCACTCTGCCCATACCGATGGCACCCCCTTCAAGCAATCAGATGATTTCTATTAATTGGAATCATTTGATAGAACCATGTCTTCCTTCTTAAGTGCCTTTCCAAATCATCATGCAGATTTGTGATAGGAATATTCCTAACACTATAATAGAAGAAGGTGCTTCTGTTAGCATCTTATCCACAAATGCTTGGCAAGCTTTTGGTTCCCTGCAGCTTGCACCCGTGAATTAGAATCTATTGACCTTTGATAGAAGTATTAGTCAACCTTTAGGGATCCTTCCTTAGTTTCCGGTTACTTTGGGAGGAAAAATGGTCTACGTCGATGTGATGGTAGTTCACAACCCCTTGGACTTTAACCTGCTCCTCAGGAGAGACTATGTCTACGTTATGAGATATTGTGTATCCACTCTCTTTCATGTGATATGTTTCCGTCACAACGGAAACACAGTAACGATCGATCTTTCATTCATTGACCCTCATTTGATGGTCAACCATCTACCTTCCCTGAACAGTCCATACATGCTAGTGATGTCCACCCCACCACAAATCAATTATGTAATGACCTGCCCCATGTGTTCAACCTCACACAAGAGGGAATATCTCCCTTCTTCTGACCTATATTCGATAGTGGACATGGTCATCTCTTCGATAGGGCTATTAGAGCCTGATCTCCCTACCCTTATCAAGGTTGTCAACATGTATTCCTTCTAGAGTGTTTTTCTTCCATCTAGCGAAGATATCCTGGAAGCCATGGATGTTGTGTGTCCCTTGACATGTATTCCTTCTAGAGCTTTGTCCTCTTGCAAGCCAAGATCAAGGATAGATTTTGAGGAAATTTTTTCTTCTCTGTGGCAATCTCGTTAAAAAATGAAACAAAGGTTTTGAGCATAGTTTTTCTTCTCTATGGAAAGCTCATTAAAAAATGAAACAAAGGTCTTGAGCATAGTTTTTCTTCTCTATGGAAAGCTCGTTAAAAAATGAAATAGATGTTATGAGCATAGATCATTGTCTCTGTCAAGCTCATTAAAAAATGAAACAGACCCCCTCCATTACAATCGATTCTCACTCTGCATTGAATACTTGAACCTTCTTTTTCTCCACCTAGTGAAAATGTTTCCATTAGTAACCAGAAACCTAAACGAGGAAAGAAGAAGAGTCTTTAGAGGAAATGATGCTTGGGGGGAAGGTCTCGAGCCTCTAGACATCATGCTGGAGAAAAACTGCTAACTTCTGCCAAAGAAGCTAGGGGGAAACTACCTCTAGAGAGACATGCTTCTAGGAGTGATCCTCATTTGAAGGTCATTCCCATCGTAATGTAGTAGTATTTTTCTAGAACGAGATTAGTCTTAGTTCTTTCTCATGCTCGTAAATACATGAGAATAAGTTACTGAGATTAGTATCTATTCTTTCTCGTGCTTGTAAATACATGAGAATATGACCGAGTATACTTTTATCACTTTTTCAGACTCGTAAAGGTTATATGAAAAAGGAACCCTCTGGAGTCTCCTTTAAGCTCTTTTCAGACTCTCTAAACATGAAATATTGTTGAGTGATATTGCTTCCTTTCACACTCGTTAAAATTTTTGAGAGGGTATCTTTCGAGTGATAGTTTATCTATTTTTCAGCCTCGCGAGACTAATTACGAAAAAGGAACACTCTAATCAAGCATGATTAGAAGAATTCTCCCCCGTATTGTTTTACACTTTTTTCGGGCTTGGGAGACTAAATTTACAAAAAAATCATCCATGGAGTCGCCTTTAAGTTCTTTTCAGACTCTCTAAACATGAAAAAACACTGAGTTTTCCTTCTATGGACTCATTAAACTACACATTGAAGGACCCATATGGGAACGAACCCTTACTTCTTCCAGTTCGTTAAATAAAGGAAGAGGAACTTACCGAAGGTGAGTTATATCGAGCATGTCTTACCCTCCTCGAGATCATTAAATGAAAAAGAGGTACTCATCTATCTAGGTGGGGGGGGAATTGAAGGAAGTGGGTCAAGTTTTTGGGAATCCTTTATGGCAGCTATTTTCGCCCTTGAACATGGCACTTGTTTGTGTCTCGTCTTACAGTTGGGTAATCCGCTTGTCTCTAAGTCATATAAATTCCATGTGTCACCATACTTTTTCATCTAGTCAAAGAGTGCTCTTATTTTCATCACATTACATTCTTGGTACTCATCAAGTCAATGTTGCCAATTCAATTGTCATGCATCATCATGTTCAAGGTAAGTTTTCACTTCAAACCATCCATCTGCAGTATTTCCAATCTCCATTTCCCGTGACATTCCATACTCATTTGATTCACCATCTTACATCACTTTCCTGTGTCATTTTCATGTTGATGATGGGGGATACATCAAGGCCCTCCTTCGATGAGTCTTTTCCTGTTGACTTCAACACATCATCTGGGAATTAGACTTAGAAACCAGTTAGTACTTTGGGATCTGCATGCCTCAATGGAAGCCCTCCTCACTTCCAACACCAGGTTTACATCATTTACCTCTGATCAAATGATTCCACAAATGTTTGACCTCAGTTCATTTATTAACATTCGTTGGAATGTACTAGAGTACCTTGGGAGTCATTGACATCATTGGTGATTTCCATCGCACTAGTTAACAATTTACCTCAATGATCGGTAATCAAATGGTTTCTACCATGTTCGACATCAAATCATCTATTCACATGGATAGATTTGTACCACATCGGGATTGGGACGAAGACCCTGGGTTGAGCGTTCACTTTGTTATCTTCTTTTCCCAGGCTGTGAAGGATATCATTTGAGCATGTTGATATATATATTGTCACATAGATCCACATTGTATTGGTATGTGGCTATGTTTTATCATATCATAGCTCCACTGTGTATTTTTTGTGGCTATGATAAGCTCATGTCATGGAGGCATGGATATGCATTGTATCTCTAGTGGCCATATCCTTATTCAATATTTTTCATGGATCCGTAGTGTATTGGTCGATGGTTGTGCTTTGAATCATCTCGTATTCCAAGAAAAGGTATGCCTACCTTGGAAATGGAACATTTATTAATATTGGTTGATGATGTTTTGCAACTTCTTCCAAGTTCTCCAACTCTACACCCTGGAATTGAAGAATTTGTAAAGTGTTTCGGCAATCAGTTTCTCTTTTGACTTCACACTTTGGGGGAAAATCTGTTACACATCAAAATTCCTCACTTCGACAATGTTACATTCTCATTGTCGCAAGTGTCCTAAGTGTCTCATTCTCTTTCCATAAGTGTTTCATCGCGAACGAAACCATGAAAACACTCGATACAACCCCTAAAACATGTTATAAGAAGAAACCCCTTCATCTCATAGTCGGAACAGATGTTTTCCTATGGGAATTACTCATCTTGGAAAATTTTGGGAAGATCAACGCTCCCCTACTCATATACAGGGAATTCTAGTGCTCTGTCCATGTCACAGGGAGCGTTGTAGTGCCTTGTTTCCCATTCTAAGGGAGCGCCAAGTTGGTTGAGGAAATCTTGGAAGAAATCCCATTTTCTTATAAAGACATCTATGGATGGATCGAGTTGGTTTGGCTCGAATCTAACTCCTGGGATGCATATAAGGGAGATATCACAACTATTGGATCCATATCCTCAACTAATTCCAAATATAACCAAGGTGGTTGAGCCTCTCAAAGCCTATAAATGGAGGCATTCTCATGGTGAATAAAAGAGGGAAAAAATCAGCACATCATTGTTATTTTGATTGTGGATATTTCAAGTAAGGGTTGGACGAGGAGGACTTAGAGAGGTTGTTGCAACATCATCTGAAGATTGTAAGTTTCCTTTTGAAGTTCTCATTAATATACTTGTCCTAGTTACTTCTAGTATGTGTTTACATGTACTTGTCTATGTTTGTCTTAATCTTCATAGATCATTTGATTTTATCTAATCCATTAGAGTAGAAGATAGTCGTTTGTTTCTTGTTGTCCATTGTAGGTACTCTTTAGAACTCACGGATTAGAGAAGCTTGGACAAAAATCGTAAGTGAGGTACATCATACTTTCCATCCTTCTCTCTTTTTCGATGGATAAAATGAATCTATAGGAATGGTATTGTCCAAAGGTAGTTTTATGTCTAGGTAGAGGGGTCTGTACTCCAAGGGAAAGTTCACTTGTTCGTAGGGGAATATTTTTGTAGCAGTGAGGGACACTCTTCTACATAGATAGTTTTACTGAGGATACCGTCCAAAAATGTGGGGAACCATCCCTATGGTTTCCCGACAAGGTTTTCCTTTCAAAAATCAAAATAACAAAATCACATAATTACAATATGTAGAATATATTTGGGAAAAGGGTATTTCTTATTAGAATATATATTGATTAGAGAATGTTCATTTGAGGGTTAAACTCTACAATTTGTAAGAATATATATATAAATTGGATCAAAATCCACCCTCGTTTCCTTCAAATTTAAAGTTGAATTTGTCTAGCTTGAGTGGATTGGGAGGAGAAATGTTATCCTCCCCACCAGGCTTCAAATTCCACTTGTGACATCATTCACTCTTTGTAAGTCAATTTTTGTTGAGGTTGTGATACATGAGAATATATTATCCTTACTAATGTGCTAGAGGGTAAGGTGCTTGGTTACACACACACACACACACAAGGTAGTGAAGGTGTTTATTGTTAGGGTTTCTTCTATAGTTACAAAGGGATTCTTGGAGAGAGAGAAAACTATGCAACCATTAATGCATAACTAAAGTGAATACCAGAGTAGTTGGTGAAGGAATATACGGTGTGCATATCAATGGAATTTTGAGGGATGGGGGGATGTTTAGGGTTTTGGGTTTCTCTTTGGTAATGCCTCATCAATAGATTTTGGACTGAAAAAACCCTCTTCATGGTCCCTATCACCTTCTTTCTGGGACACAATTTCTCTTCAAGC
This sequence comes from Picea engelmannii, assembly GCA_009831015.1. Classification (NCBI taxonomy): domain Eukaryota; kingdom Viridiplantae; phylum Streptophyta; class Pinopsida; order Pinales; family Pinaceae; genus Picea; species Picea engelmannii. The sequence goes on along the minus strand of ML781150.1, from coordinate 378,096 downwards.
CCATCTCTAATGCAATCTCAAATACTCAACTTTTATATGGTGTACTATCCTTTCACTCTACTATCATTTGTAAAAGATATTACACATAGCACTTTATAGACAGGAAACAACCTTTGATTGGATAAATCAAGCCTCTTTAAGAAATCTAAATTATTGTTTCCTTGGTTCGTTTGGATTGATATTCTTTATCCCATGATATTCACTCTGATGTAGGCATAACGTCACTATGCAAAGGGCTCTTTGTATCTCTACAACCGACTCATCCATGTTCACAATAGACTGTAGTAATGGAACCTTCGCCTTGATATGATCATGATTATTTGGTGGTTGGAAGATGCTAGGGCTTGAGGAATGGAGGAATGTATTCAATTATTCTGAAGATTCCTTATCCCACTTACCCTAGTATCACTATGTTGGTGGAAAGGATCCCTAGGGAATTGGGGGGAAAAGGGGGAGAATATAGTGTTGAATCCAAACTTAGAGTAAGTGGTTCAACTTCCAACCTGGTGGAAGGTGTTGTCGTTCCAGTGTGTGATGAATTTTTCCAGGCTTGGTGTCAGGAATTAGATCATCCTTTGGATGATAGTCAATGGATTTCATTCGAGGGAGAGGATAGTTCTATTATGTCAAGAGAAAATACATCTCGATTCTAGGTATTGGAAGGATTAATTCCTGAATATTTGAAGCACTCTTTATCCTTAGAGTCTTTTCTAGAGATGGATGATGGAAGGAATAGGGTTTTAGAGGTGGGATATGGTGCTTTTATCAATGGGTAGTTTGAATTATAATTTTTTTAAGGAGAGATGAGGGTGAAGGAGGTGAAGGGAAAGAAGTAGTGGAAGGTGGTGAAGAGTCGAGGGAGTGGGGTTTCCTTGGTGGTCAGTGAAGATGTGGGAGTAAACCAAATACTTCATTTGGCACAAAATACTTTGGTAGGAAAATTCTGTTGAAATTTATCCTATCCAACACCCGTTAATTAATTCCAAATAAATCACTTATTGAATTAAAGCACATATGAGTAATCAACTAAACATGTGGAAAAAGAATAAATAAGAAAACAAATCATGCACACATAAACACCAATATTTTTGGCTAGATACCCCTATAAAAACCTCGAAGGGAAACCAGTGTTGAGAATGATTTTATTATTCTAAAATCAGAGCTCTTGTAATAGGAATAATGGCCCATTGAGAGAAATACAACTACATAAAAACCTGGCAAAGACTGACATGATGTACAAACCAAAACTACACACTTTTTGAGATGTACGTGATTGTCCCTATTGTGCACCCACATAGACACAATTGTCTCCACTGGCACCCACATACACGTATGGAAAACCTGTATGGAAATCTTTGTATGACACAACTCTTCCCTGTGGGTTCGCCTGACTGAAACCCACCTACGACAACCTCTTTTCTCTCTTCTCCTTGATTTGATCTCTAGATGGAAGTCCTTCTCCACCTATCCAAGATCTTGAATCACATTCCTTCATGATTCAATCCTCTCTGTGTCGATTCTCTCAACACAAGTATCAAGTGTCTTCCTCCCTCACCCTAGCCTTTCTTTTAAAATCATGAGTTATAATCTATTTCTAATCTCCAAACTGATTGATGGTTGATATAACTTCTCACACTCACTTGAGATTTAGAAACATGCTAATTAATTTTAGCACTTTCCTTAAATAAATCAATTAATTAATTACATAATTAATTAATAAAAACAATTTACTTTAATAATTCCTTTAATTAAAGTAAATTCAAGAGTAGAAGGCTTTGGACAATTTCCACACGTCTAGAGACATGGAACTGTGTGGAAATACATGTCTGATGCTACCACTAACATCAACACTCCCTCTTAGCAAGGAAGGTATTCTGCACCACTCCAAGTTTGTCTCTGAAGAACACAAACTTCCCTTTCTCTAAGGGTTTGGTCAGAATATCTGCAACCTGCTCATCTGTTGAAATATATTGAAGCTTCACTGCTCCCTTTTAGATCCTATCTTGAATGAAGTGGTATTTGATCTCTATATGCTTGGACCTGTCATGGAATATTGGATTCTTTTAGAGTTTGATACAACTTTGATTATCACAGTATATCATTGTAGGCTCCAACTCTTATTATCAAAGTATATCACCATATGCTCCAACTCCTAATCAAATAAACCTGTAACCAACTTGTGAAGCCAAATGGCTTCACAACTAGCCATACTCGCTACCATATACTATGCCTCTATTGAACTGAGTGCTATAGAACTCTACTTCTTGCTGAACCAAGTAATCATTGATGATCCCAAGTTGAAGCAACACCCCGAGGTGCTATTTCTGTCTATTGCATTTCTTGACCAATGCGAGTCTGTATATCCCTGCAAATCCACTCCATCTCCTCCAAGATACCTCAATCCATACTCCACTATACCTCTCAAGTACTCGAGCACATGTTTCACTGTGATCCAATGTACCTACCACGACTCCACCATGAATTGACTCAAGGTGTTCACAACAAAACAAATATATGGCATGGTATTGACCAAACACATCAAGGACCATATTGACTACCTGTATATCTTGGGATCCACCAACTCTGAATATGTAGTGATCACCTTCTTCAGATTGGTAATCATAGGTGTATCCATCAATTTATAGTCCTCCATCCTTAATCTCCTCAAGATATCAACTACATACTTCCCTTGACCAAGGAATATCTCTTCCAATACATGCCACACTTCTAAACCCAAGAAATAATGCATCAAGACAACGTCCTTCATCTCGAACTCACTAGCTAAATCTACTTTTCACCTTACAATAAGCTCCTATGCACCTGTGAGAAATAAATCATCAACATACATAACCAAGGTGAGTGGATCTGACACAACAAGTATGAAGTACAAGTTAGGATCCACCTCACTCTTGGTAAAGCCCATACTCTAAAAATATCCATCAATCATAGAATACCATGCCTTGGGTCCTTGTTTGCATCTATACAAGGCTTTATTAAGTCTATACACATGAGACTCCCTCCCACATACCTCAAATCCCCGAGGTTTCTCTATGTATACTTCCTCCTCAATAATCTCGTTGAGGATAGTTGCTTTCACATCCATCTGATGTATACTCCACCTCATCACTGAAGCAATAGAAACAACAACTTGAATAGAATTATACTTGGTGATTGGAGAAAAATTATCCTCATAGTCTACTCCCTCTTTCTGGGAGAACCCTCTCGCCACAAAACTCACTTTGAACTTCTCAATGCTACCATCTACAACATGCTTGATCTAGTATATCCACCTGGAACTCACAACTGACTTCCCCTCTGGTCTCGACACTATTTCCCAAACACCATTCCTCTAATAGAGATGTACTCCTCTACCATGGCAGCCCACCATACCTACTGATCTGATGCTTCCTCAAAACTAGAAGGCTCAACATCAATGATGCTACTCATAAGCGCCATATAGTTCATAAACTTATTCGGAGGAATGTGCTCTTTGACCACATTCCTAGGAGCATCACCATCATCCCTCAATGTTTGTAATAGCCACTAGGGTCTCCTAACAGAACTGGAAGGGGCTAACTCCTCCTCCCCACTTGAAGTTTGAACTGTTGACTACTACTCATCCTTTGGAGCCTGTTACTCCTTGTTCTTTTTCATTGTTTATGACTTCTAAGTACTCCTAGATGCCAATTTCTCCTTGAACTTAACATCTCTTCTCACAACCATCTTCCATTGCACTGGAATGAAGATCCTATAAGCCTTTTAGGTCTCACTATACCCCATAAATATACTCTTCGGTCCTAAAGGCTCCAGCTTCATCCTCTTCTCCATAGGCATATGGATATAAACTGGACAACCAAAGATCCTCAAATGACCAATCTCTAGCTTCACTCTTGAGAATTCCTCCTTTGGAATCTTGTTCCCCAATATCCTGTGAGGACTATTGTTTTACACATACACTATCATGTTACATGCCTCTACCCACAAAAACATAGGTAACACCATGTATCATAGCGCTGGCAGAACTGATGATGGACTAATTATTTCTCTCTGCAACCCCATTCCACTGAGGGTTGTATGAGACTTTCATCTCCCTCATGATCCATGTCTCCTTAAAAAAATCCTTGAAGTCATTGGAGGTGTAATCTCCCCCATTATCTAACCTCAAGACCTTGATCTTCTTATCTGTCTGGTTCTCTATCTGAGCTCTAAACTTCTAAAACCGACTAAAGACCTCATACTTGGTCTTCATAAACAATATCCAAGTTTTCCTGGAAAAAACATCAATAAACATCACATAGTATGATTATCCCTGTAATGATTCTATTGGCATTGACCCACTCACATCTGAATGGATGAGACCTAATATCCCCTTGGACCTACTCTCACTACTAGGAAAAACAACCTTAGAATTATTTCCAAGTGAACACCCTTTGCACACTCCCTGTTGCTCAACACTAAACTCTGCAATACCCATAACAATCCCTCTTAGAATCAATAATGACCTATAGTGTAGGTGTCCCAACCTCTTGTGCCACAACTCACATAGGTTGTCACTGTCATGTACCAAAGAATGGACATGATTTCCTTGTAACATGTATACAGTTCCTTCTCTATCCCTAATGACCACTGTGATGTCCGGGATAACTTTCTCTGGATGTATGAGTACCTAACCTCTCTGAAAAGTAATGACAAAACCTCTGTCCTCCACAGTTGAGACTGGAAGAAAAATCTTCTTCAAACCCGATATGTAAAGCACATCCTAAGAATCCAACGAACCTCTTGATTCAAGCTGGAATGTAAATATTCCCTCTCCGTCATACTGCTAAACAAATCTCATGCTTCTGTCATGTGATGGGATGCACCACTGTCCAAGAACCAAGAACTCCTCATTGTTGTGTTGGTAGAAAGGCAAGAAATCAATGAGTAATCCTTCTCCAACTTTGTTGCAAACTCATCAAGTTGCATCTTTGTTAATGTTGCTATTTGTGTCTTTCCATTACCCTTCTTCTTCTTCTCTAGACACTGAGATGCATAATGTCCATTCTTATGACATGAGAAGCACTTGATTTTACTCAAGTCCTTCTTCTTCCCTAGTTGTGATGAACCTCCATCACTGTTACCCTTCTTGCTAGAACTCTTTCTCTTTCCCTTCCTTGTCTTACTGACAAGAGCCAATTTCTCTTCACTACCTCCCTTCTTGTTTCTCTTAGAATCCACTTGAGTCTCTTCTTGGATGCAATCATCCCAAAGTCTCAGCCAATCTGGGAGATTTTCCTAAGCATTGTTTCCCTTGAAAAATGATTCCCAATACTTGGGAAGACCATTAAATGCCACATTCACGAGCTTTGTGTCCTTTGTTTTCTCCCCTAGGGCTACAAGTCGATCATGTAATCGAGTGATCCTCATGAGGTAGTTGGTAACATTATCATATCTAGACATTTTCACCGATATGAGTTTATTCCTTAAGACCATATTCCTATTCATATTTGTGCTCTGGAATAACCCTACCAAGGCATCTAACATCTCTTTGGTCGTCTTCTTCTCAGATCATTGAGGAATTAGACGATCCTTCACTAAATCCAAGATGACTCTCTCTAATTTGATCTCCTTCTTGTTGTGAGCTTCCAAATTTGTTGGACATGTCGATGGAGTAAAAACTTTGTCTACTAACTCCCAAAGGTCATACTCCTTAAATGCCAAAGTTACTCTTACTTTCCAAGAGAGGAAATTGGATGCTCCATCCAATCTGTCTTCAAATCTTAGTAGTATTGTTGCCATCTCTAAGACCTGATAACCTGCCATGGAAGTAACATGTTGCTGAAAACTACCCTTGTACGGACTTGTACACGACTGTCACCACTAGATCCCGCATATGTATGGGACTATGATCACCAAAACTCATCTATGTACATGAGTGTGACCACTATGACCAGTGTATACATGAATGTGCTCAAAGCCTCCCACATATGTACGCGACTATGCTTTTTGTGACCCGCGTACACCTTAGTAAACCTACAAAAACTTAGTTCTACCTTAGTACGACTATTTTCCTGAAACCTATCCTTTGATTTCCACCTGTTGGTTATGGATATAAGATTTGGCTTCCCCTTAGAGCATGTGCTCTGATACCATGTTGAAATTTCTCCTACCCAGTACCCGACAATTAATTCTAAATAAATCACTTATAGAATTAAAGCACAACCAAGTAATCAACTAAATATGCACTGGAAGCATAAATAAGAAAACCAAATCATGCACACATGAACACCAATATTTTTGGGTAGATACCCCTGGAAAAACACTAGAGGGAAAACCAGTGCAAAGAATGATTTTATTATGCTAAAATCAGGGCTCCCATAATAGGGATAATGACCCACTGAGAGAAATACAATTGTAGACAAACCTAGCAAATCCTGACCTATTGTACGAACCAGAACTACACGCTTTTCAATATGTATGTGATTGTCCCTACTATGCACCCATGTACACACAATTGTCTCCACTGGAACCCACATACACATTTGGAAAACATGTACATAAAGCTTTGTATGATGCAACTCTTCTCTATGGGTTTTCTTGACTGAAACCCACCTGTGACAACCTCTGTTCTATCTTCTTGTCGATCTGATCTCTATATGGAAGTCCTTCTCCACCTATCCAAGATCTTGAATCATAGTCCTTCATGATTCAATCCTCTCTGTGTCGACTCTCTCAACACAAGTATCAAGTGTATTCCTCCTTCACCCTAGCCTTGCTTTTATAATCGTGAATTATAATCTATTTCTAATCTCCAAAGTGATTGATCTTTGAGATTACTTCTCACACTCACTTGAGATTTAGAAACATGTTAATTACTTTTATCACTTTCCTTAAAGAAATCAATTAATTAATTGCATAATTAATTAATAAAAGCAATTTACTTTAATAATTCCTTTAATTAAAGTAAATTCAAGAGTAGAAGGCTTTGGACGATTTCCACATGTCTAGACACATAGACCTGTGTGGAAATACATGTCCGATGCTACCACTAACATCAAATAATTCATGGGTCAAAAGGTGACTTTGGAACAACTTGGAAGTTGGATTCAATATGTGTGAGTTCCCATTCTTGATTACAAGTTGTCCTTTCATGTTGTTTCTCGCATATGGCTAGGGTTCTTATTCAATTCCAAGATAAAATATCATTTCATTCTTAAAGCATAATGGTTCATGGATAGATACTTCTTATCGATGAAGCCACAACATCCTCCATTTGATGCCAAAGATGAGTTTATGGAGAAAAATCCAGTCTAGGTGAAGCTACTAGACTTCGCCATGGAGTTGTGGACAATACAAGCCCTTACAATTATTGGGAATTTGCTTGGTAAGACACTTCTAATTGATGATAGCTTTTTGACTAGTAATTTTAGGTCCGTGGCAAGATTACTAGTTGTGATAGATATGAGTCTTGGTCTTTATGAGTTGGGTGGTTGAAAATATTCCCACATTATTGATTATTAAAATATCCCATTCAGATGCATAAGGTTCCATGCCTATGGCCACGTGCACAAGGACTATGACAAGGTTTTCTTCAAAAAGGTTTGGAAAAAGAAGGAGATATCAACTGAAGATTATGGTAGGGCGGGTAAACTTGTGGATATAATCCAAAGGGAAGATGTTGAGGAACAATATTTGAAAGTTCATGGCTCAGTGGGTATCATGAAGGGAAATGTTCAGGAGATGGGGGGCAAGGTGGAGGTCAACATGTGAGTTTGGGACCTTTCTATACCCTTTATTATAGGCTCATGATCAATTTTGGGGCAAGATTATGCATTGTCCAAATATCTTGGCTTGGATTGGTATGCCTTATCCTTATAAAAGAAGAGAGATTGCAAGAAATATCTAGTAGTGGAGGATCTCAAGCTTTCAAATAAGTCTAATACACTGCCTCTTGATCCATCTATGGAGTCCTTTACTTTTCAAAAGATGGAATAAGTAGACAAGTTTCTCATGGAATCAAACAGAATTTTATTTGTATTGGTAGGATTGTCTCTCTATCGAGTGATTTTAATTTGTCTAGAAGGGATGTGAATAGGGATTCCCTTGATGTCCAATCATGTGAGTTTGTTCAATCAATTAATAAGGAAAATCCTATTGGTGGAGGGAATAATTAGATCACATCATACACCTGTATGAGGGGGGGGGGGGGG
>ML781150.1:310106-326388 GCA_009831015.1 Picea engelmannii | reverse complement strand
TATTTAGATTTCCTTATATGTATACGTGATTTTGTTATATTGATTTTGATTATATGTATATGAGTATATTGATTTTGATTTTGATTGTATGGATGTGTATTTGTACATGTGTGTTTCTAATGGTTTTGTATGTGTATGTATGTCTTTGTATATGTATATGTCATTTCTTTATATTGATTTTGATTGTGTGTGTATGTGTGAGTTTTAAATAGGTTTGTATGTGTGTATTTTGAATGTCTTTATATGTGTGTGTATTTGAATTTCCTTGTATGTATGCATGCTTTTGTTGTATTGATTTTGCTTGTATGTGTGTATGTTTTGAATAGCTTTGCATGTGTATATTTTGAATGTGTTTATGTGTGTGTGTGTGTGCGCGCGCGCGCGCATTTTGATTTATTGTATGTATGTGTATTTGGATTTCCTTGTATGTATACATGCTTTTGTTGTATTGATTTTTCTTGTATGTATATGTGCGCGTGTGTGTGTGTTTTGAATAGCTTTGCATGTGTATGTATTTTAGATGTCTTTATATGTATGTATTTGGATTTCTTATTATATATATGTGATTTTGATTGTACGAATGTGTATTTGGATTTTCTTGTATTTATTTGTGAATATGTACATTTGAATAATATGATATGTTATTGCATTTGTGTGGGTGTGCATATTGATGTATGTGTGTGTTTTGAATAGTTGTGTGTGTATATGTATTTTCAATGTTTTTGCAAGTGTGTATTCGTATTTTTATTATGTGTTTGATTTTGATATAATAATTTTGATTGTATGTATATATGTTTTTGTGTATTTGTGTGTGCATGTATATTTAGTTTTGCATGTGTATGTGTATTTTGAATGTCTTTATATGTGTGTATTTGGATTTCCTTGTACGTATACGTATTTTTGTTATATTGATTTTGATTATATGTATATGTGCATTTGAATATCTATTTGTGTGTGTGTGTATTTTGAATAGATTTGCATGGTGTATGTGTATTTTGAATGTCTTTGTATATGTGTATATTTGGATTTTCCTTGAAAGTATACGCACTTCTATTATATTTATTTTGATTGTGTGTGTATGCGTGTTGAATAGCTTTACATGTGTATGTGCATTTTGAATGCCTTTATATGTGAGTTTATTTGGATTTTCTTGTATGTATACATGTTTTTCTTATATTGATTTTGATTGTATTTTTGTATGTACGTGTGTTCTGAATAACTTTATATATGTATATCTATTTTGACTGTTTATATCCATGTATTTGGATTTCCTTGTGCATATACTTGTTTTTCTTATATTGATTTTGCATGCATATATGTGTGTATACATGTGTATTCCAAATAGCTTTCTATGTGTATGTGCATTTTGAATGTCATGTATTTGGATTTTTTTGTATGTATGTGTGCATTTGAGTATTTGTATCTATATTTATGTGTCTCTGTTTTGAATAGATCTGTATGTGTATGTGTACTTTGAATGTCTTTGTATGTGTATGTGTACTTTGAATGTCTTTGTATGTATAAGTGTTTTTGTTATATTGATTTTGATTGTATATGCATGTGTATTTGTGTGTGTACCTATGTGTTTTGAATAGCTTATATTTGTATGTGTATTGTGAGTATCTTGAGTTTATTTAGATTTTCTTGTATGTATACATGCTTTTCTTGTGTGTTCTGAATAACTTTATAATAATAATAATAATCTAATGTTAAGGTCACGACCAAGCTAGACACCAAATTGGTGTATGAGACCCCGCTCCGCCCAGTGATTTGATGGGTAAAGTATACGGAGGTATACATACCCTACCCCCCTATGGATTTGAACTTGTGACCTCTCACAAGGAAACACATGTTCTTAACCATTAGGCCCATATGCATATGTATTTTGAATGTTTATATTTGTGTATTTGGATTTCCTTTTGCATATACTTGTTTTTCTTATATTGATTTTGCATGCATATATGTGTGTATTTTTGTGTGTATACATTTGTATTCCAAATAGCTTTCTATGTATGTGTATTTTGAATGTCTTTGTGTGCATGTATTTGGAATTTCTTGTATGTATGTGTGCATTTCAGTGTTTGTATCTATATTTATGTGTCTGTGTTTTGAATAGATTTGTATGTGTATGTGTATTTTGAATGTCTTTGTATCTGTGTGTACTTAGATTTTCCTTGTATGTATAAGTGCTTTTGTTATATTGATTTTGATTGTATGTACATGTGTATTTGTGTGTGTACACATGTGTTTTGAATATAGATTATATTTGCATGTGTATTGTGAGTATCTTTATATGTGCGTCTATTTGGATTTCCTTGTATGTAGATGCTTATACATGCTTGTGTGTTTACACATGTTTTTTTTATATCAATTTTGATTGCATGTATGTGTGTGTGTACATGTGTGTTTTGGATAACATTATATGTTTATTTGTATATTTGTGTGTGTGTCTTGGATAAAATTATATGTGTATGTGGATTTTGAATGGATAAAATATGTTTATTTGTACATATTTCAAGTGTCTTCTGTAACAACCCCATCATTACGAATACAAGTGAAGAAAAAAGTGCAGAATATTTTTTTTTAAAACAGGATGACAACAACGATTACAACTAAACAACACCTCTGACGGCAAGCACCATTCCCGTAGAACATGCAACAAACAACTATGACTCCACGGCATAAGAGCAACTGGGTGAAACATGCGTAAAACAACAAGGAGAAACGACTATCCGCCCGACACAAACATGACCATGCCTACAAGCTAAGAGAAAACATCCCCATCCCAACACAACGACCTCGATGACCAGTTAACTAGAACCTTGATGGTGCGCAACCAAACGCATAAAGGCGTTGAGGCCATGTGCCAATATAAAACTTACGACGATCAACAACACTCACATGGAAGGCACAGATTCCATCCAAGTTATCATTCGCCTCTATCCAATAAGGCGCGCCATGATCCCCTCATCAGGACTCATGTTGTCCCTAGGTGATAGGTGTGGCGATAACCCTAACGCTACCTAACCTATCTGGACCAAGGACTCTAGATGAATCCAACTCCCTAGGAGCCAAGTTACTGACAAGAGGACTACACCCACACCCCAAGCAACAAATTGACAAGATGCATGATGATAAAACTCGAATTAAATCGCGCGAATGATCGGAGGATTCTTGTTTCCTACAAGGCAACCTGTGGTGTATCGACAAGACCAATCACCCCTTCCAGCTCGACCTAAGGCGCAAGTCGCATAACTGCCAAATAACTAAAGGCTATTAAAGGTTTTAGTTGATACGTCTACTAAACTCTTGTCCATTCATCTTGTGCAAGATAATCAACCATTACGCCTACAACCTTTATGTCTAACAACCCTATTAACCCACCATTTCACCTCTGCCCAACAAAAGATAATCCTATTACGTTTAATAAAATCAATAAACCCAAAACTTTTGCATCTTTTAACATTAATAATTATTATTTCTTATAACAATCTACTGTTATTTTCTTCCCAAATCACAATTTACTTAACGAGTAAGTTAGTTAAGTCATTTAAGTGTAAAAGAAAGGGTTGAATTAAAAGTTCCTGAAGAGAAGGTTTATGTGAAGTTGTTCTTCTCTAGAAACAAAATAAATTATTGGCCATCAGTTTAAGCTATTGTTGTCAATAAAATACTGAACATAACTTTTTGAACAGTCAAATACAAATGTTGTCAATATAATTATCGTGTTGCCTTATTATTACACAATTACTCATAATAAAACGTTGTCAATATAGCTATTGTAATAGTCAATACAAATGTTGCCAATAAACTATCGTCCTGCCTTATTATTGCACCATTACTCATAAAAAAATGTTGTCGGTATAGTTATCGTAACAATCAATACAAATGTTGTCAATAAACTAGCATGTTGCCTTATTATTACACCATTACTCATAAAAAATGTTGTCGGTATAACTATCGTAACAGTCAAATGCAATCAAGGTTGTCAATAAGCATTAAAGGTGTTGAGTACTGATGTTTACTAACAACATAGTTAAACTGTCATAACATCAAAGATCTTCATCGATAGCCTGGGATACAATAAAATCATGAGACTATGAATCGCTGTCATGATAGCATTAAAGAATGCCAATAATAATATCTAGAATCGTTGTCATGATAGCATTAGACCGTGAATACGTTACGGTGAGATCCTCATAAAATCGCAACACAATAGTGATAGAAATACAACTCGCTTACATTACGGTGATAGCCATTTAGGGATTGGGGTACATTTAAATGCATGGGGTAATTGCAGGCATATAAAATCAAAATCAAAATCTGAACCTATCTAACATTAGCCATCAATTATTAATTACCTCCTGATGATAGCATCATAAAAACGCAAAATAATTGTCAATTACTATATGCAACTGTGTTAGCGATATACTGTGATTGCATATAACTGTCAACTACCCAACACATGACGGTGATAGCTAATTCAACACTTTATTCACCCAATTAAAGTACAGAAATGAAAGCGTAAGGTCAATAATAATCTACCATGCAAAATAAAAGAATGTGTACCGTAGCCCAAGTCGCTCGCTTCGAGTCATTGTCTCGCACACTCCGTGCAACTCCCGTTTGTCGATCGCTATGACTTCACCAATACCTCCTAGCCAATGCCAAGGATACTCTTCTTCCCCCTTAGCCCCCCTAGCCGCAAAAGGGCCACACACACTAACCAGAGAATAACTATCTCTCAGCTCGCCTCGCAAGGCCGAGCTACCACTCCTCACCGAGCTGGGTATCCCAACTCCCACAAGATAATTTAGTCAAGTCTAAAATTCTATAGTGTAACGTTACGCATAACAGAAGAGATCCATCCTCCTCCTCCTTTATATAGAGTTTCTAAGTCATTTCTTTCCCAATTTCCCATTTAATTTAATGTTCAATAATTTAATTCATAAAAATCCTCCCCGTACATGTGTCACCCATCCCCTTCGTTGCACCAGAAATTAATATCATTAATTATTTAATTACTCATATTTCTCTCACCCACCTAAAAGAATTCTTAGAATCGCTCCTAGGTGCCCCCATATTCCCTTACACATTTTAATGACTTACCCCCCTTACTAATTTACTAGTTGAGTTCAATTTAGAAAGTTCTTAAAAGCAAGATTCCTTGCTAAGTTAGTTATTCTGTTTTTTCCTTGTGTTTCCCTTTCTCTTTATGTTTCCCCCTTTTTCCCTTAGTTTCCTAATTCTTTTAAATTTCCCTCTTTCCCTTTTTATCTAAAACTCAAATTAGCAAGTGTATACTTTACCCTTTGTCTCCCTTTTTCTTTTTAGTTAATTGGTTTTTTTAATTAGCACATGTAACAAACAATCAATTTTCTTTCTTTTTAAAATTTTAATCCCTCAAAATAATTTGATTTTGTTTTATAAATTAATTGAATTGCTTACCCCCTTCTTGTCACGAGTTTAAAGATTATTATTATTATTATTTTCCACAAGCATCACTTAGACCTAGATTTTAATTTTCAAGGTTAAGCAACATTTTTATTAGGGAAAAAAATTGTTTTTAAAACTTTCTCATCACATCATTCGTTTTAAGACCATCTAGGTTTATTCACTTATTAGTTAACAATGCAGTGTGCCCTTTAGGACGCACTACGTTCTCCAAGGGTGCCACTCGCCTCATTATGTTTCCCTTGCGCGACGTGCCCTTCAGGACACACTACATGCTCCAAGGGTGCCACTCGCCTCTTGACTGACTTGGTAGACATCAAAAACCCCTAGAGTCAATACTTCGTCAGGTGATCTTGTGGGAGACTAAGGGACTCTAAGGAATAAGCCCCCTGCCTTATTGCACGCCCCTTAGAATCATCGCGAATGACTGTCGCAGTCTACCCTCACGACATCATGGGTCTTCTTGAACTAGGTAGTCGTTAACCTACAATTCGAGCCATGACGAGAGTGCTAGTAGGGTGTGGTAGGGCTGCTGTCCACACCTCTCCCTCAACGTCTCTGGTAGTCGTGCATGACCCCTCTACTCCACATGTGAGTCTAGTCGGAAAGCTATCGTTAACCTGCATCATCAACGAATCATGTTAGAATAAAATCCATAATCATAACATCTAATCAGATGCACATATGTCATATATAGAACAATCAAACCCCAATAGTCCACTCCCTGACTCGATCCAGAGTCCAAGGGTTTCATCGATGCCTCAGCATCCTCGAGGTCCAAATCTTGCACACTCAGGAGAACCGAGTCAATAACACATGTTTAAGTCAATACAAAAAAATAACATATAATCACATCCATAATGCCTCATAATCATAATCAATGACCAATAGTATAATAATCTAGATCACTTGCAAGCAAGTGTTCTCAAAGAATAAGTTCGCTCAGTGCGCGCAAGAGCAGGATGTTACATACACCCCTCTTGGTCTAAACTTTGTCCCAGAGTTTCACAGTATATAAGTGCTGAAATCATGTGTATCACAGTGTCATAAGTCTATCTATCAAACAAAAATGGAAACTACTGGCGCATATCATATGCGTCCTCCCAGGTCGTCGAGTGAGGACTATAGTTGTCCCACTGGACCTTCACCTGATCTATTGTTTGATGTCATAGTTGTCGAATGGGATGATCTAGGATGCAGATCAACTCAACCATGAGCGCCCCCTCGTCCGATACCTGCAAGGAACTCATGTCAATAACATGTGTAAGATCACTAATATAATGTCTCAAAATGTATACATGAAAAACCTCATGCATACGCCTCAAAGAATCAGGCAAGGCTAGTTGATAGGCCATGGGCCCCTTCCTCTCCACAATCTCGAAAGGTCCCACAAACCTAGGAGAGAGTTTATCTCCCTTTCCAAACTTGATCGAACTCTTATGCGGTTTTACCCGCAAGAAGACTCGATCATCAACTTTGTAACTATGGTTGACACAATGTGCTTCGACATAACTCTTCTGTCGATCTTGCGCTTCTTTGATCCTTTCTCTTACTGTTTACATTTAGTCTTCCATTTCTTGCATCGCTTCTGGTCCCACCAGGACCCTATCCTTGAGTTGATCCCAACTCAAAGGCGTCCGACACGGTTACCCATAAAGGAACTCGAAAGGCGCCATCTTAATGGTGCTTTGGTAGTTGTTGTTATAAGCGAATTTTACCGATGGCAAGAATTCTTCCCAACGCTTTTGTTGGTCCATCACATACATGCACAACATGTCTTCCAAGATCTGGTTTGTTTGTTCTGTTTTCTCGTCAATCTCCGGGTGATACGCAGTACTAAAGTTAAGTTGCGTTCCCAAGGCCTCTTGGAAACTAGTCCAAAATAGTTTGGTAAACACCGATCCTCAATCAAATATAATCCTCTTAAGCACGCCATGCAGCCTTACAATCTCACTGATGAAAACTCTAGTTATGTGAGGTGCCTGATACGTCGTACGCACAGGAATAAAATGAGCACTCTTCATCAGAGTGTCGACTACCACAAAAATTGAGTCGTGTCTCCTTGTTGTCAGTGGCAATCTAACAATGAAATCCATTGAAATAACCTCCCATTTCGATTCTGGAACAATGTGTGGCTATAGTAATCCTGTTGGATGTCTATGTTCAACCTTTACCTGCTGACATTCTAGACATCTGGCCACATAGTTAACTGTGTCTGCCTTCATTCCCTTCCAGAAGAATAAGGGTTTAAGGTCTTCCCTCATCTTCATGACTCCTGGGTGGGCCATGTAAACTGCTTTGTGAGCTTCGTTTAGGATCAAACTCCTCAACTCGTCATTTGGTGGTACATAAATCCGATTTTTAAACCTCAATAATCCATCGTCGTCAAATGTAAATCCTTCAAATCTTGGTACCATCATTTTGTTTTGTCCGATAAAATCCTTGACCTCTTTGTACCAGTCATCGTCGCGCTGTAAAGTTAGAATCTTTTCACGTAGATTCGTCTGAAGAGGCAACACCGAAAATATGCGTGGTCTCCGACTCAATGCATCTGCCATTGCGTTCACGGTTCTTTTTATGTAAGTAATCTCAAAGTCGTACTCGCTAAACAATTTCGACCAATGTCGTTGTCACGTGTTCAAGTTTCTTTGTGTAAAGATGTGTCGTAGTCCATAGTGGTCTGTCTTTAGTTCAAATTTCCGTCCAACAAGGTAGTGTCTCCAAACCTTCAAAGCATATACAATGGCTAACAACTCCAAATCGTGTGTCACATAGTTCTCCTCATGCCTTCTCAGTTTCCTCAATATGTAAGCGATCACTCGACCGTCTTGCATCAAGACTCTGCCTAAGCTTTCCTTGGATGTGTCAGTGCATACCAAGAAGTTTGCATCCATGTCAGGGACCTTTAGTATCGATGTTGTTGTCAACTGCTCTTTGAGCCTCTGAAATGCTTCTGCGCATTTCTCGGTCCAAACAAACTTCTTGTTCTTCCTCTGCAATTTCATGATCGGATTTGCTATCTTTGAAAATCCCTTGACAAACCATCAATAGTATCATGCTAAACACATGAAACTACAAACTTCTGGGACATTCGTAGGTGCAGGACATTCCATAATAGCCTCGACCTTTGCTGGATCCACGACGATAACTTTGTCGGAGATGACATGCCCTAAGTAGTGAATCTTCGGTTGATAAAACGAGAATTTGGACAACTTCCCATACAATTTGTGCTCTCGCAGACATTGTAGTACCAAGCGCAAGTGCTTGTCATGCTCCTCTGTCATCTGAGAGTAAATCAAAATATTGTCAATGAACACTTGGACAAACTTGTCCAAGTACTCGCGGAACACCCCGTTCATTAAACTCATAAATACCCCTGGGGCGTTTGTCAGTCCAAATGGTAAAACAGTAAACTCGTAATGACCCAACCTCATATTAAAAGTGATCTTAGGGATGTCATCCTCCTTGATCCATAGCTGGTGATACCCTGATCGCAAATCGATCTTAGAAAACACTGTCGCACTCTTCATCTGATCGAACAGATCATCAATCCTTGGCAATGGATATTGATTTTTGATCGTTGCCTTGTTCATTGACGGTAGTCAATGCAGATTCTCCATGACCCATTCTTCTTTCGTATGAAAATAATAGGCACACCCCATGGTGACACACTCGGACATATAAGTCCCAGGTCCAACAACTCCTTCAGTTGCATTCTCAACTCCTGTAACTTCGGGGTTGACATACGATAAGGCGTTCTCTCTATTGGTTCAGTCCCTTGTTTTAGGTCTGTGGTAAAATCCAATTCCCTCTCCGACGACATCCCAGGTAACTCCTCCGGGAAGACGTCTGCAAAATCTCTCACCACAGGAAGGTTTTCTAGACCTTCCACTACTCCCTTCTCATTTAACGCAAGGATCACATAAATCTTACATCACTTGCGCATGCTCTTCTGTAGCTGCAAGGAAGAGATGAACCTCAGGGAAACTCCTTGGTTTTGTCCTACAATCACGCGTCTCTGTCCCTCATCATCGACCAAGCTCAATTGTTTCATCTTACAGTTGAGTATCACCTCATGTGATTCCAACCAGTCCATACCGATTCTCCAACCTTCTATTTGGCTCCCGAAGCCATCTCTACAAAGATAAACTAATCCTGTTCGACTGCCTTTACCTTAATGCTTTTTAGCACTGCATCAAAAATGAAACTCTCGGTAGCACCAGGATCTATCAAAATACTAAGGGTCTGGTCAGAGACATTACCTAAAGTCTCGAGCACAGTCGACTGGTGATCTACCTGGCGGTTATTCATTGCTGCATGAATCCAATGGGCCTTGCCCAAATCTCCCACGGTAGTGGGTCTGACCAATCCAGATGCTCTAGTCCTCTCCACTGGGAAGTCTTGTTGGTAGTGTGGCTCCCCACATGTCCAACACCCCTTCTTTGGTCCAGTACTCCTAGTACTCGAAGTAGAAGCTAACGGCCCACCGGCCTGAAATCCTGGTATATTCTGTTGAACAGGCTAAAACTGTTGTTGTTGCGGTCAACACTGTGGTTGATGTTGTGGTCCCCGATAAGGAGTCTACCGCCGAGGCACTGGTCACCGAGGTGTGGTGGAAGTGGATCCCCTCTGGAAGCCACGATATCATGGCGTATGTCTGGCTGGTGTCTGATGTTGTAGCGCATCGGATGACACCTGCCCTGCCGGCCTCGTTGGAGTCCTGTTTTGACCCCTGCTGATAATCTCCTCCTCTACTATGAGGTCCTTCTAAATGACACCATGCAAGGTCTGAGGCATCAAAATCCTAACCTTTGCATGTATGCTGACATTAAGGTTGAACAAGAACCTGTTGATCTTAAGTGTCTCAGTATTAAGATGCAGAGCATACTAAAGCAACTCCATAAAATGAGCCTCATAATCAGGCACTGTACAGCCGCCCTGTCGTAAGGCGTTGAACGCGTTGATTTGATGCTCAATGAATTCCTCTAATAGGTACCTCTCTCGAAACCGTTCCTCGAACAGTTCCCATGACACGTCTTCGACGGTCATGTTCAATTGTGGCAGGAGCGTCTTCCACCAAAGAAGAGCGCTCCCCTTCAATTGAAAGACCGCCATGTGGACCTTCATGTTGGAGGTATAGTCGTGAAGTGAAAAGCACATCACCATATTATCCAACCATGCCTCAGTGGCTGCGTCATTCGGGGCACCAAAGAACTCAAGAAATTTGACCTTCTCGAGTTCACAGTGAATGCTACCAGTACCAACTGAAGCGCACAGTGGACCCTCAGGGGGTGTTGGCGTCTTTGCCTCATCTCTGTCCAAATGTCTAATCAGTGCCTCAGACATGGGCTGAAAAGACCTCATCATCCCAACCACATCACCCACTGCTATCTGCTCCTGCTCGACAACCTGTTCATCTCCCTAGGGGTTAGACCCCTCAGGCGTGGATTCCACTGAAGGCGTCGCACCTCCTCCCCTAGCACCTCATCGTCTACCTCTGCGACATCCTCTAACCATGATTACCTGCACGAATACAAGTCAACTTAATTAGCAACATTATAATCAAATATCATATCAACAAAATTTGTAGTGATCCCAAGTCACGGGTTGAACCCTCTCTGATACCATATGTAACGACCCCATCGTTACGACTACAAGTGAAGCATAAAGTGCATATTTAAAAAAAAATAAAATAGGATGACAACAACGATTACAACTAAACAACACCTCTGACGGCGAGCACCACGCCTACAGAACAGGCAACAGACAACTATGACTCCACGCACTGGCACAAGAGCAACTGGGCAAAACATGCATAAAACAACAAGGAGAAACGACTACCCGCTCGACACAAACATGACCACGCCTACAAGCTAAGGGACAACATCCCCATCCCGACACAATGGCCTCGACGATCAGTTAACTAGAACCTCAATGGTGCGCAACCAAACACATGAAAGCGTTCAGCCCATGCACCAATAGAAAACTTACGACGATCAACAACACTCACACGGAAGGCACAAACTCCGACCAAGTTATCATTCGCCTCTATCCAATAGGGCGCACCATGATCCCCTCATCAAGACTCATGTCGTCCCTAGGTGATAGGTGTGGCGATAACCCTGGTGCTACCTAACCTATCTGGACTAATGACTCCAGATGAATCCAACTCGCTAGGAGCCGAGTTACTGACAAGAGGACTACACCCACACCCCAAGCAACAGATCGACAAGACGTGTGATGATAACACTTGAATTAAATTGCACAAATGACTGAAGGATTCTTGTTTCCTACAAGGCAACCTGTGGTGTATCGACAAGACCAATCACCCCTTCCAACTCGACCTAAGGTGCAAGGTGCATAGCTGCCAAATAACTAAAGGCTATTAAAGGTTTTAATTGATACGTCTACTAAACTCTCGTCCATTAAGCTTGCGCAAGATAATCAACCATTACGCCTACAACCTTTATGTCTAACAGCCCTATTAACCCACCATTTCACCTCTACCCAACAAAAGATAATCCTATTACGTTTAATAAAATCAATAAACCCTAAACTTTTACATCTTTTAACATTAACAATTATTATTTCTTATAACAATCTACTGTTATTTTCTTCCTGGATCAAAATTTACTTAACGAGTAAGTTAGTTAAGTCATTTAAGTGTAAAAGAAAGGGTTGAATTAAAAGTTCCCGAAGAGAAGGTTTATGTGAAGTTGTTCTTCTCTAGAAACAAAATAAATCATTGGCCATCAGTTTAAGCTATTGTTGTCAATGAAATATTGAACATAACTTTCTTAACAGTCAAATACAATTGTTGTCAATAAAACTAGTGTGTTGCCTTATTATTACACAATTACTCATAATAAAACGTTGTCGATATAGCTATCGTAAAAGTCAATACAAATGTTGTCAATAAACTATCATGCTGCCTTATTATTACACCATTACTCATAAAAAAATGTTGTTGGTATAGCTATCGTAACAATCAATACAAATGTTGTCAATAAACTATTGTGTTGCCTTATTATTACACCATTGCTCATAAAAAATGTCGTCGGTATAGCTATCGTAACAGTCAAATGCAATCAAGGTTGTCAATAAGCATTAAAGGCGTTGAGTACTGACGTTTACTGACAACATAGTTAAACTGTCATAACATCAAAGATCTTCACCGATAGCCTGGGATACAATAAAATCATGATATCGTGAATCGTTGTCATGATAGCATTAAAGAATGCCTATAATAATATCTAGAATCGTTGTCATGATAGCATTAGATCGTGAATACGTTACGGTGAGATCCTCATAAAATCGCAACACAACAGTGATAGAAATACAACTCGCTTACATTACAACGATAGCCATTTAGGGACTGGGGTACATTTAAACACATGGGGTAATTGCAAGCATATAAAATCGAAATCGAAAAAACGCAGGCATAAAACGAAGCCTATCTAACATTAGCCATCAATTATTAATTACCTCATAGTGATAACATCATAAAAACGCAAAATAATTGTCAATTATTGTATGTAACTATGTTAGCGATATATTGTGATTGCATATAACTGTCAACTACCCAACACATGATGATGATAGCCAAAAGGGGCTGGGATACATAAGAAGGAATGCAGATAAACAAATAAAGTAAAACGCAGCCATATCCCTTCAAATGCTTTAACACAATCCTTCCAATCCACAAAAACGCAGTCAGATAGTATTGGTTATCACTAAAGGTAAGAATCCATTGTCACAAGAATGTTAAAATGTAGGTGAACAACAAAGGATTCGTTGGCAATCAGGGTTCAGAAAAAAAATAAACGAAAACGCGACCAATAAGATGAATTACTCGTTGCTTAACCAAACGTTGGAGATGCAAACCCAACATCCGCTGAAAAGAAATCTAGAATGTGTTGAACATGGTATGAAATATGTTATTTTCCTATCGGCATGGGTCTTATTATTATAAATCTGTTAGGTACAATGATACCGGTTTAAGGGTTTGTCGATAACGCTATCAATGGAAAAATGATAATGCTACCATAAAATAAACTGCAGATATAATCAATGGATAACGCAGAAAAAGAAAAAAAGAAAAAAAGAAAAAAAAAATTGATAACACTATCATAAATTAAAATGCAGATATAATCAATGGATAACACAAAATAAAAATAAAAACGGATAACGCTATCATAAAATAAAATGCAGATATAATTAATGGATATTGTAGAAAAATAAAATCAACTAATAACGTTATCATAATGAAATACATTTTTCATCTAGAGTGGTAAGTTCGCAGTCTAAAGCATGGAAAAGTCACAGTCCAATATGAGGGTAAGTTGTCGATAAAATGGTAAAACACAGAGTTAAAGAAAAACTCAGAGGGTATTACGTGGTTCGCGGAGAGGAATGACAACAATAGCAGAATTACCCAACCACACAGAGGCGCAACGACTATCGATCAACCAAGAACAATCAACAGGGGAAGATGAATGGGAAAAACATCCTTCGCTTATCATCCACGCATAGAAAAGCAAAGCATTAGCATCTATAGGTTTATTAACACCGAAGTGACGACCGTCGATCCGGCTCCTGGACGACTGTTCAGGTGTGGACTGATGATCTAGGGATGAGGACGAAGTAAATCACAACTCTTCACAATAAATCAATAAAACCAATAGGACAGTCACAACATTCAGGGATCGAATGCCAAGGGAATCAAGTCAAGCAACGAGCTTAAGGCTATGGGGAATTTCTCAATTAAAAAGCCAAGTCAACACTTTCTTCACCCAATTAAAGTACAAAAATGAAAGCGTAAGTTCAATAGTAATCTACCATGCAAAATAAAAGCATGTGTACCATAGCCCAAGTCTTTGAGTCGTTGTTCCGCACGCTCCGTGCAACTCCCACTTTTCGACCACTGTGACTTCATTGGTACCTCCCAACCAATGCTAGGGGTACTCTTCTTCCCCCTTAGCCCCCTGAGCTGCAAAGGGGCCACACACACTAACCAGAGAACAAATATCGCCCAACTCGCCTCGCAAGGTCGAGCTACCACTCCTCATCGAAATGGGTATCCCAACTCCCACAAGATAATTCAGTCAAGTCTAAAATTCTGCAACATACCATTATGCATAACAGAAGAGATCCATCCTCCTCCTCCTCCCTCCTTTATATAGAGTTTTTAAGTCATTTATTTCCCAATTTCCCATTTACTTTAATGTTCAATAATTTAATTCAGAAAAATCCTCCCCATACATGTGCCACCCATCCCCTTCGTTGCACCAGAAATTAATTTCATTAATTATTTAATTACTCCTATTTCCCTCACCCACCTAAAAGTGTTCCTATAATCGCTCCTAGGTGTCCCCATATTCCCTTACACATTTTAATGACTTACCCCCCTTACTAATTTACTAGTTGAGTTCAATTTAGAAAGTTCTTAAAGGCAAGATTCCTTGCTAAGTTAGTCATTCTGTTTTTTCCTTGTGTTTCCCTTTCTCTTTATGTTTCCCCCTTTTTCTCTTAGTTTCCTAATTATTTTAAATTTCCCTCTTTCCCTTTTTATCTAAAACTCAAATTAGCAAGTGTAGACTTTACCCTTTTTCTCCCTTTTTCTTTTTAGTTAATTTTTTTTTTAATTAGCACTTGTAACAAACAATCAATTTTCTTTCTTTTTAAAATTTTAATCCCTCAAAATAATTTGATTTTTTTTATATAAATTAATTGAATTGCTTACCCCCTTCTCGTCACATGTTTAAAGATGATTATTATTATTATTATTGTTTTCCACAAGCATCACTTAGACCTAGATTTTAATTTTCGAGGTTGAGCGACATTTTTATTAGGGAAAAAAAATGTTTTTAAAACTTTCTCATCACATCATCCGTTCTAAGGCCATCTAGGTTTATTCACTTATTAGTTAACAACGTGACGTTCCCTTCAGGATGCACTAGGTGTTCCAAGGGTGCCACTCGCCTCATTTTGTTTCCCTTGTGCGACATGCCCTTCAGGATGCACTACGTGCTCCAAGGGTGCCACTCGCCTCTTGACTGACTTGGTAGACATCAAAAACCCCTGGAGTCAATACTCCATCAGGTGATATTGTGGGAGACTAAGGGCCTCTAAGGAATAATTCCCCCGCCTTGTTGCTCGCCCCTTAGAATCATTGTGAGCGGTTGTCGCAATCTTCCCTCACGACATCATGGGTCTTCTCGAACTAGGTAGTCGTTAACCTATAGTTCGAGCCACGATGGGAGTGCTAGTAGGTTGTGGGAGGGTTGTTTTCCACACCTCTCCCTCAACGTCTTTGGTAGTTGTTCGTGACCCCTCTACTCCACATGTGAGTTTGGTCGACAAGCTATCGTCAGCCTGCATCATCAACGAATCATGTCAGAATAAAATCCATAATCATAACATCTAATCAGATGCACATATGTCATACATAGAACAATCAAACCCCAATAGTCCACTCCCTGACTCGATCCAGATTCCAAGGGTTTCATCGATGCCTCAGCATCCTTGAGGTCCAAATCTTGCACACTCAGGAGAATCAAGTCAATAGCACTTGTCTAAGTCAATACAATAAAATAACATACAATCAAATCCATAATGCCTCATAATCATAATCAATGACCAATAGTATAATAATCGGGATCACTTGCAAGCAAGTGTCCTCAAAGAATAAGTTCGCTCAATGCGCACAAGAGCGGGATGTTACACCTTGCTAGTTTTTTAGGGTTTTGAATCAATTTATGCATTCAAAAACATAATTTAAATAATGTGAAATTGTGGTTGACAAAAGTAAAAAATGTAAAACATTTAG
>ML781150.1:245552-300787 GCA_009831015.1 Picea engelmannii | reverse complement strand
AATAAGTTCGCTCAATGCGCACAAGAGCGGGATGTTACACCTTGCTAGTTTTTTAGGGTTTTGAATCAATTTATGCATTCAAAAACATAATTTAAATAATGTGAAATTGTGGTTGACAAAAGTAAAAAATGTAAAACATTTAGGCACACCTTTTGAATGTCTTTGTAAGTACATATTCTTCCTTGTAAGTATACATAAATTACAATAGTTGGTTATATAGCTTTTTCTTGTATATACATGAGAGAGAGAGAGATGGTCTATCATGATGTAACACCAAGGTGGGTGCAAGAAACACAAAGGAGAGATGGTCTCTCATGATGTAACACCAAGGTGGGTGCAAGAAACACAAGGGAGATATGGTCTCTCATGATGTAACACCAGGGTGGGTGCAAGAAACATGAGGGAGAGATGGCTTGTAAGTATACATAGTTTGGTTATATAGATTTTGCTTCCATATACATGAGAGAGAGATGGTCTCTCATTATGTAACACCAAGGTGGGTGCAAGAAACATAAAGGAAAGATCGTCTCTCATGATGTAACACTAGGGTGGGTGCAAGAAACATGAGGGAGAGATGGCTTTCTCATGATGTACCTACAACATAGTCTAATTTGTTTATGATGTACCTTGAAATATGTGCAATAAGAAAGAAAAATATAAAGGAAATGACATCAAAAGGAGGTGAGAAGAGGATGACTTAGGAATAAGAGAGAGTGTGTGTTAGTAGAATGCACATGTGTTTCTAGCACATGCACATTCTTAGAGTGCTCTAGAATGTGCATGTGCGTGTGCATGTTCTTTTCATTTCATTTTTTTGGGGGCAAGGGTGAAAACTCTAACGTATATGTATGTTGAGTGGGTTTCCTTAGATTAAGGTTTGGGATGACAAACCTAGTGGTTTTGGCTGTAAATACATTAAAACCTCTATTTTTATGAATACCTCTTAATATTTTTATTTTTCATGTTATTTTTCTATAGGCCACACAAATATGTTCTCAATGAAATTACAAACGTATAGAGTCCACTATGTAGATTCCAAATATGTAATTAAAAAAAATTAACATAATTTACTATTTTTAATATATTTTTGTCTTGATATATATATATGAATCTTAAAATACATACCTCTTTTATTTATGCTATAACTATAACTTTTTATCATCTTAACCATTTTTAAAATGAGTTATACGTGCACTAGAAGAGACTAAGATCTACAATCTAAAAAAAATATTGTTTGATATAATGACCCTCATTAACACGACCTTTTAATTTCAAGAATATAATGACTTTCATAATTTAAAAAAATATGAAATTAATATTATAAATTTTCAAAAAATACCTCGCACTAGAAAATGTGTTCTCTATAATTATACAAATGTTTTTAAGGAAAATCCATCATTAAGGCACTCAACATTTGCACTAACAGAAACATATGCATTATATTTTTCTTGAAAAATAACATACAACTCTTAGAGATCAAATTTTACATAGTTATTCATAAATTCTATAAATAAAAATTCTATATTCATAAAGCTATTTCAATTTCCTACATTTCATCTTTTTACAGTATATTCAAATTCATTGTAAAAGTAGCACGATCCATCTTCCTAAACCAATACCATAACCAATGGTTGATTCATACATTGCAAGATATAACAAGAAGTCCTTACTGTAATCTAGAAGACTTAGTAGTGGGGTTGATACGATATATTTTTTCAAAGCATCAAAAGATCATTGATCTTGATCATCCCACACGAATGGAACCCCTTTCTTAAGAATGTGTATGAAACCTTTTGTGATCTTAGACTTTGAATAATCCCTCCAATTTAAAACGTCGATGACAAATTGACACCAACTGTGGATTCTCCGACAAATAAGTTTGAATCCCTCACCACATAAATCTGAAAACATCAACATATTTTTGTTCTTCCATGTTTGCATTGCCACTAATGTAATGTACCCCCTGCTCAGCTAAGGCCCATTACATGTGAAAATACTCATAAAATTAAAAAAAATTATGCTAACTAATTTCAAGTAGCTTACTAGCTATGAATTACACACATATTTAACTATTGTATGATACCATTAATTAAATGCATTTACAACCTGCTAAAATCGACTTGAATACAGTTAAATAACTCAACATAGCAACATATAAATCCTCATTAAACACAGTGAATGCATTGCCATTAAACTCATAAATAAAACACATAAAAGAAATACAACACTTAACTTTTAAAATAGTTGTGCAACTAGCTACGTGGGATCCACCCAATCATATACTTGCTCCAAATATTAACACCAATTCACTCCCAATCTAGGGCTAGAAATCCACAAAAGAGGGTGGTCTCTCACTGTCCACTCACAACTTAGGAAATTTCACAACCCATTGGTATTCTCCTACAACTATCCCGATTTTTCACCAGCTCTCTTCCTCTCAACTTGTCCCCAAGGAATGCACCCCTTCACTACTCTTAGTCCATTTGGGTGTCTCATTCATTTATCAGGGTCTCTTTGGCATAGGTAACTAGAAATATCACTATTAGGAAACTCAAGGGAGTTCACTACTATGAAATCTATCAGGAAACAACAACAACAAACAAGCTTGTTTCTCTAATGCAACTCTTACAGGAGTTCACTCTTCGGGACTGATAACTTGGTTCCTCTGCAAGATTGTCAACTTGTTTCTTCAGTCTTTAGCTCTAAAATTCTCTCTCCATGGTTTCTCTAGATCTAGTGCTCTTCTTTTTTGTTCTCTGTTTGTTCACCAAAAACATGATTGTCCAAAAACTACTCTCTTGGCCATACAAATTGTTCCTCTCCTTTGGCTCACTTCCTTAACTTACACTCTTCCCCAAACTAATTATACTCAGTCCCAAGATTCCAATACATATGGGATGTGACTTCTCAGACCCACCCTCTTACATGAATTCATTGATTAGGCTTTTCCACACTCAAACAAAAAAATAGAAGTTTAATACATAATCATAATAAAATTCAAGAATGTGGGTTTGGATTAATACCCATGAATGATTCCCCCCTTGGGCCCCTCTTAGACACTCCTAGACGTTTTCCTCTCTTGTGGATTAATTATCCCCCATTTCCGTCCATGTCCCTTATCATTTGACATCACATTTTATTTATTAAAATTCAAAAAAGAAATTTGCATATTACATTGCTTGGCCATAGTCATACATTATATCTACAACAAACATTAATTAAACTGGGGATTATAATAGGGATGTTACATTCTCCCTTCCCTACAATTGTGCATTGTCCTCAATGCACAACGTCATGCCAAAATACATATACAATTTTACATCATAATATTTAGAAAATAAAATTCTACAATTTTACAACTCCAACAACCTTTTCCACCATAATATCCTATTCCTCTTAACCTGTGGACCCAAGGAATGTACCCCCTTCACTATTCTCAATTCATTGAGTTGTACCATTATTTTATCAGGTCCCCCAACATAGGTTGGATAGGACTACGAGATGTGGTTCTGGAACTCTAGCTGCTCAAAATGGAGTCTTGCATTCTTATATTTTGTTTTCTTCAAATTTGACAAAAAATTATGGGTATTCCTCTCACATAGTTTTTTTGTGCTTCCATGTTGCGTCTTCAGAATCGTAATAGGTCCATTGAATCTTTACCAAGATTATGGCCTTGTTCTTGAGTAGTTTGACTTTCTGTTCCAGGATGTACATTAGCTCCACTTGGAAACCCTCTTCGTGTTCCACATGGATCACAATCCAATCAATTATGTGGTTAGGGTCAGACATATATTTCTTTAAGAATGACACATGAAATATATAATGCACTATCATGGATGCAGACAATGTTAGCATGTATGCAACCGACCCTATATTTTTTAATATCTCAAAAGGTCCACAACATTTTTATGCCAACTTTAGGAAACTTCATAATTTTAATGAACTTCTATTTTCTTTCACTTTAAAAATACATGCTCACCCACTTTAAACTATTTGAAAACTATGTTTTTGTCTACATAACTTTTTTGTCTGTCTTGGTCAACTTTTAAATTCTACTTGATCTTTGTCATCTACTCTTCCATTTCCTTCAACAAACCTGGCCCAATAATCGCTCTGTTTGTTGAATTATTCCAGCTCACTAGTGTGGTACACTTTTTGCCATACAATGCTTCAAATGGACTCATTTTTAATGATGCTTGGTACTCATTATTGTAAGCAAATTCCAGTAAGTGGATATAATACTTCCACTTTGATGGCTAGTCCATCACACACATTCTAAGCTTGTCTTCAATTATTTTGTTAGTCCTCTATATTTTCCCATCTGACTCTAGGTGATATGTTGTACTGAGATTTATATATGTCCCAAAGCCTTTGAACAAACCTTTTAAAAAATTGTATCTAAACTTTGGGTCTCTATCTGAAACTATTGCCTTGGGCACTCCATGTAGCCAGGAAACTTATTTCATGTAGATCTCTGCAATATTTGCTACCTTATGCGTATTTTTCATTGGGATAAAATGTGCCACCTTATTTGATTTATCTGACACCACCATGATGGAATCATGTTGCTTCAATGTTCTAGGCATCTTAGTAACAAAATTCACTATGAAAACTTCCCACTTCCATTATGGAATGGGAATTGGTTGTAACAACCTAGCTAGATGTCTATGTTCACTCTTCACCTTTTGACATTCTAGGCATTTGGCTATATAATTAGTCATTTCTTTCTTCATTCTTGGCCAAAAGTATTGACTTCTCACAGCTGCAATTGAGTTTGATATCTTAGGTTCCCAACATATGGCACATTATTCATTTCCCTCATCATTGTATTCTTCATCTCACTTGAATTTGACACATATACCTTGCCTATGTACATGAGAATTTCATCTTCTTGCAACTCATAATATTTAAATGTTTACTGTAAATTTTCTTGTTGTAATGTTTATTTTATTTCGAAATAGTGATGATTTGAATTTGCTCCAATAATTTTATCTTTCAGATCATTCCTATACATGATTATGGATGCAATATGCATCCCATGTGCTCTCCTGCTGAGTGCATCAACCACTTGGTTTTTATTTCCCTTTATATGTTTAATTTCAAAGTCATATTCACTAAGGAATTCCAACCATCTAGTTTGTTTGACATTAATGTGGATTGTCCAAACAAATATTTCATAGCTCAAATTTCCTACCTCCCCAATAAGGAAGTGTCTCCACATTTTTAGTGTATGAATAATGGTTGCTAATTCTAGATCATGGGTAGCATAATTCCTCTCATGATATTTTAAATTTTTGGACTCATAACACACCACATGATCTTTTTGAGTGAGGACTCCATCGAGCCCTTCCTTGTATGCATCTGTGCACACAACAAAGTATTCATCCAAATCTACAATCTTCAATATTGACGCACTAGCCAAAATGTCTTTCAGTTGTTGAAAACTTTTTTCGCATTTGGGAGTCCATTCAAATTTCTCTCCCTTCTTTTACAAAGAAGTGATTGGGCTTGCAACATTTGAAATCATTTTATAAATATTTGGTAGTACCTTGCAAGACCCATGAATAATTTGACCTATGTGACATTTCTTGGCAGTGACCATCCCTTGATGACCTCTATATTCTTCGGATCAACCACTATCCCATTTTCTAAAATAATATGGCCCAAGTATTGAATATTATATTGATAAACAATGCACTTAATTAGGTTTCCATATAATTTATGCTTTCTTAAAACTTGAAACGTCATTCTTAAATGTTGCTCATGTTCCTCCTCTTCCTTTGAGTAGATGAGTATATTGTCTAAGAACATAATTAAAAACTTGTCCAGGTATTCCTTGAACACTCCATTCATCAAGAACATGAAAATTGTTGGTGCATTTGATATCCCAAATGGTACTACCGTGAATTCATAATACCCATATCTTGTTATGAACGTTGTATTGCTAATATCTTCTTCCTTTATTGTCACTTGGTGATAACCTGATCTCAAGTCAATCTTGGAAAATATTCTTGCACCTTTCAATTGATCAAATAGAATGTCAATCCTTGGCAAAGGATATTTATTCTTTGTGGTGACCTTATTCAGTTGTCTAAAATCAATGTACATCCTTAAGGTTCCATCTTTCTTCTTCACAATAAGAATTGGGGCTCCCCAAGGTGACACACTTGGGCATATATACCCCTTTTTAAATAGTTATTCAAGTTACATCTACAACTCTTTTAATTCCAATGTGCCCATTTTGTAAGGTGTCTTTGACACTAGGGAATTTCTTGGTACCAAATCGATAGAGAAATCAATGTCTCTCTTTGGTGGTAGCTTTGAGATTTTCCCAAAAACATCTTTGAAATCCATCAAGACTAGATGGTCTTCAATTATTGACATTTTAACTTTGGCTTCCTCTTCCATATGGAATGAAAAAATTTGGCATCCCTTCCTAAAAATCTTTTTCAACTGCATAGCTAAAATTTCTCTAATAACTACAACTCTTGGAATGTCTTGAACTTTTCCTTGTTTCCCTTATTCATCGATACAAGTGATTGTGTTGTTGTAACAATCTAGGATAGCATGGTGTTTTTCCAACCAATCCATGCTAATTAGAAAATCATATGAACCCAATGGTATTATGTTTACATCTACCTTTTTTCTAAGTCCATTCATGTTTATTAGACAATCTTTAACCAACTCATTGATTTTCCTCTTAGCCCCTATGGCTAACTGAACTAACCAATATTTCTTATGCTTTTTTGCAAGTAAAATATTTCAAAAATGTTAGATTATATGTAACTATGGCTAGCTTCAAAATCAATTAAAATTGCTATGGGTTGGTTATCAATGTTACCTTCCACTTTAATCATGGGGGGTTGATATTTTTCTTACTTGTTGTCCAAGGTTGCATAAATCCTTAGAATGTTTCTTCCCATATCTTCAACTGTTTTAGACTCTTGAATATTATGGACAATCCTCAGTTTTTCTCCAAGTTTGTGAGAACATTCCCTATATAAGTGATTTCCCTCACATTCCCAACATTGTACAAGTTGTTTCCTTGGCCTTTTCCCAAATGAATCTACCATCCTGGGTTCACTTTGGGTTGTCTGACCTTGTTGATTTTCTTGTGAGTTATTCTTGAAAAAGGGTGGCTTAAAACCTTTTTTTCTTTGATCATTTTTACCCTTCATCTTGTCATTCCAATATTTTTTTAAGATTATCCTTCCTCTGCTCTACTCATACGGATTATTTTCTCTCCTTACGACCTCCTCCAAAGTCTCGGGGTTATCATAATGTATCTTGTCACTGTAGAAGGAGGGAAACCCACTCAGAAACTTTTGGATTTGGACCTTCTCATCCTTTATGAAACCAACATACTTTAGCAACTCAAAGAACCTCTTCTCATATTCATCCATTTTCATGCTTCCCAACATGAGTTTAAATAAATATTTCATCTTTTTTTCATAATAGTGTTTGGAAATATCCTTTGAACTCCCTTCATGAGACCTTATTCTTATCAAGGTGCTTGGCTTGCTTAATTTGATCCCACAACATGGTTTCCTTTTCTTGAAAGTGGTAGGTTTCAATTCTTGTTTCTACCCTTGAGGGGTAGTCATGCAGCTGGAAATATTTCTTCATTTTCAACAGACAAGCCTTAACCTCTTCTCCCTTTCTATGCTCACCATTAAAAGTTGGTGGCTTGATTTTCCAGAGTTCACCTTGCAAGGTGTCTGCCTAAGGCCTTCTCCTCTACCTCATGACAAGAGACACACTTGGGATTCTCCTTGGCCCTGAACTTACATGAGCTCTCCTAGTGGATTTCTTTGGGGAATGATAACTCATGCTCATACTTCTTGATTTCCTGTCATTCCAATGATCATCCCTTCTATTATAGGATATGGATGTTGTCACTTGTCTAGCACTAGATACTTGCTTTGTGTCAGAGTATTTATTAAAACTCGGAAGTATCTTTTCCTTATCCTTCATAATCTTCTCATCATCTTCCCTATAGCATTGCACTTATCTATGTGTGATTTTCATAGTTACATGCTCCTACCTGCCTCTTATTCCATTAGACTTTGTTTCAACATTTCCCATGTTGACATGTAGACCTCTAACCTCCTTTTCATGGCTGTAATATACTTGGGCATCTTCCATGGCTTCAGTCCTTATATAAGAACCAAAATTATTTTCTTGTACCTCTAATTCTGCAAGAAATGTGCATGTAATAATTATTGTTAGAATATGCATACTATAGAACATTTCATTAATTAGAATATAGGTTATTCTTCATCTCAATTTACGAAGAAAATAATGAATTAATTCAAAATTTTATTCCTTAGACACATTCCTCTCTAAAAAATTTCTCTAATGACTATACTCATGCCTCATTCTGAGTTCATAATGAAAAGTTACAACATTCACAAGTTGCAATTTCCACTCATTGCTTTGTTTTTACTACTGCATAAATTACTTTATTACTTTTTGAGAAATTTTAGTGCCCAATTCAAAAATTTTGGCTTATAGATGGCTTATCCTCCTCAATACCTTTCATACGACTATTCATTTACTCAAATCTAAGCTCCAAGCTGAAAGTTATGGTTTGTGGAAGTTTTAACTGTTTTCACATTTTTAGCCTTATA
Source organism: Picea engelmannii (assembly GCA_009831015.1). Taxonomy (NCBI): domain Eukaryota; kingdom Viridiplantae; phylum Streptophyta; class Pinopsida; order Pinales; family Pinaceae; genus Picea; species Picea engelmannii. Next base: position 292,157 of record ML781150.1, on the reverse strand, counting down.
TGCTACATGCGTCTTTCCTCTCTTTTTGCACATTTTTACTTACCTAGATTCAAAATATTGCTCCATGGATGTCTTTTATGGTTCATGAGCTTTCCATAGACTGCTCATGTGCCCCAAACTGACCTCAGAGCAAGGAGTTACGCCCAAAAGTGAACTACCATTGAAAATATACCTTGTATTGTTTTAACTGTAACTTCCTCATACTAGTTTTGCACTTAGAATAGCTTATTAGAAAGCTCTCACTGAGCTATTTCATTTTAAGTTGCAAATACTCTACGTACCAAAGGTACATGCAATTCTCTCGATTTAGAAAACTTAAAAATGTCATTTAGGGCCTCAAAATGCCCCTACAAGTTGATGACCTTCGAAAAATTAAAATTTTCGTAGTAAATTGGTTGTTTTATTGTTATAACAACATTTTAATCTGATTCATTGACCTCAAAATCAAGTGTTCTCAATCATTGATCTGCTAAACCTTCCCCAAGCCCTTATATGAATCTCCATTTTCAATAGCTGACTTGAAGCAATCTAGACTGTTGATTTTCCAACACTACATCGATGATCGACGATCTGATATTTCCTTTGGTAAACCAAACTTTCTCACTGATTTACTTAAACCTTGATCATCGACCATTGACCATCGGTTGTCTCTCTTGGAAAACCATTTTTTCCCAAAAATCTCGTCGAACTTCGATCATCGACGAATCTTCTTGGCAACCATCTTGTTTACCAATTTTGTCAAACCTCGATCATCAACCATGGACCATATCTTATCTGACATGGAAACTATGATAACGTGGTATGCCACGTGGATGTTGACATGGAAATTTGGATGATGTGGCATGACACATGGATGATGATGTGGCATGACACATCATCCCACTCTTTCCTTTTTCATTAGTGATCAACGTCCCTTGGATGAACTGAACACCTCGCTAATTTTTTCGACCCTCGATCATCGACCATCAGTGATCAAGGATTTCCTTTGGATGCATGAAACCTTTTACCAATTTATGTCGACCCCGACTCATCAGCCATTGATGATCAAAAATTTTCCTTAGCCGAGTAAAGTTACTCACAAGTTTTGTCGAACTTTGATATTTAGCATTTTTCGACCAAAATTCAGGATGAATCTAAGCTGTTGATTTTCCAGTTAAAATGATATTGATCGTCGATCCTTTAAATTTTTCAATCTATGAATATGAGTCCTAGCCATTGATATTATCCACTTCCAAAACGATCAAAAACGAATACATATTGCCAATCTGCTTAACTTTCCAAACCACTGAAAACGAATCTAGACCATCAGTCTGCTTCACTTTCCAAACCATCAATAGTGAATCCACACCATTGATCTGCTTCAATTTCCAAACCACCAAAAACGAATCCAAACCATTGATTTGCTTCACTTTCCAAATCGTCAAAAACAAATATAGATTGTCGTACTACTTCACTTTCCAACCCGCTAAAAATGAATTTATACCATCGATCTACTTTACTTTCCAAACCATTGAAAATGAATCCAGACAGTTGATCTGCTTCACTTTACAAACCGTAAAGAAAAAAAAAATTGGGTCGATCTACGATGAATCTGGGTTGTTGATCTCAAAATCAAAAGCATTCTCAATCGTCAATCCATCAAACTTCACCCAACTTCTTCAGTGACCAAAAACATGACTGTCCAAAAACTACCCTCTTGGGCATACAATTTTTTCCTCTCCTTTGGCTTGCTTGCTTAAATTACACTCTTCCCCAAACTGATTGTACTCAGTCCCATGATCTCAATAACTATGGGGTGACTTATCACACCCACTCTCTTACATAAATTCAATGATTGGACTCTTCCACACACACACAAAAATAGAAGTTTAATACATAATCATAATAAAATTCAAGAATGTGGGTTTGGATTAATACCCATGAGTAATTTCCCCCTTGGGACCCTCTTAGATACTCCTATACATCCTTCTATCTTGTGGATTAATCAACCCCCATCTCTATCTATATCCCCCAACAACTGGCATCACATTTTATTTATTATAATTCAGAAATACAATTCGCATATTACATCACTTGGCCACAACAATACATTATATCTACATTAAGCATTAATTAAACTTGGGGTTATAGTGGGTATGTTACAAATAACACGTCATGCAAGACCATCATTAGCTTGTACCCACCCTATCGTAGACCAAATCCAGGGAGTCATCCTTGATGACTTGATGTTAAAGTTAGGCCTTCCATTCAAGGAAATTTTTAACCCATCCACATGATGCGTAGGAAAACTGGAAGGTTATTTTATCAATAATATAATATGTATATTGTCAAATCCTACTAATGTGATTGGTTTGGTTTCGGTAGGTCTCATTCTATAAGGTGGCCCAAGTTTGAAACTCAACTATTTGAGAGGAGACACCTAAAATGAACCAAGCTAAGGGTTGGTGTGGCCTAGGCTGGGTGTGATCCCTGGGTGATTTTGACAACTTAGAGACCACAGGGTCACGGTTTCTTAGACCACAGGCTAATCTCACAAGTTAGAAAAACTATATATATATGTATGTATGTATGTATGTATGTATATGTATATATATTTTTGGCGATTTTTTTATTGAATTATATAATCTTGTAAAATCTTAGCGAATATTTCACTAAATTATAAAAAGTTGAATCTTTTATTAAGTTATAAAACATTTTGATCCTTAACATTTTTTTTGATAAAGTATGAAACCATATATAATAATAGGAAAACATATGCACTACAATGTAATACACTCATTTTACATGTTTGCTAAAATAAACGTAATTTGTCCCTCCTTTAGATAATGTTGCAAGCATGAGGACTTGTGTTTGTCAAAGTTCTTACTATACACTCTATCAATTTTGATGATATTTCACCACAAAGTTCCTATATGTGTTGATCCTAACCATGAATTTTGTCAAGCTCACAAGATATTAACCTTTTCTCTACCACTTCTATTATGTATTATTGATTCTTGATTCATCGATGATTAAATGACTCTTCAAACAAGTTCAAATGATTGGCCACCTTTGTTTATCAATTATTATGTGCATAAGTTTGGACTTCATTTCGTATATACACCTTTCCTACTATGCCTATTTTAGAGAAGATGAGAACCCATTTGTGGTTACTATCTACAAACTTGCAAATGGAAAATATGAATTGTTTTATCCAATTGAAGTATAATTTCCCAAATTAGAGTCATCCATAGTTCAAATGATTGACCACCTTTGTTTATCAATTATTATGTACATAAGTTTGAACTTCATTTGGTATATACACCTTTTCTACTATGCCTATTTTAGAGAAGATGAGAACCCATTTGTGGTTGCTATCTATAAACTTGTAAATGGAAAATGTGAATTGTTTTATCCAATTGAAGTAGAATTTCCCAAATTAAAGTCATCCATTATATTCAATCTATCAAAAAGTTTCAAACTTTCCATTTTACTTATAAAAAGAACTCATAATATATATTGATTTTCTATATTTACACCTTTTAAAAATTTAATATTCATATTTAATTATTTTGTACAATAATATATTTTAATTAAATTTTGAATATTTTACAAAGTTTGTTGAATCAAGTAAGTCGAATCTAAGTCAACTACTTTAAATATAAAGCCAATTTAACATATTCTTGTGTTTAAAAATTGAATGCATATAAGCATATAAATTATGCACTAATTATAAATATATTCATTAATACAATTCCCTTAGAAATTGGATAAAAGTTGGACACAATTACCCATCATTACACACTAAACTAAATTATACTGAAATATTTTGAATTACATGCTTTATAAAAATAAAAATAACTTGTTGGCATCTAAATTACATCAAATTCTAGGAGCTCATTTTGGGCATGCATTATAGCCCCCCGAATAAAACAAAAGAAAATAAACATATTTAAGCTATTTTCTTTGAAGGATAGACATTTCTTCATTTTCCTATAAATCATGTCAAAATAGATCCCCATGGGCATTTGTCCTTGTAATAACCAAGATTCATGATTTCACCTCTCAATATTGTCATATAATTCACAAAATCATATTTAAGAAAGATGATGTACCTACTTGTTCCTTGGTTTCATATTGCAAGGTCATTATCTAATTCTTAGCTTTTCAAAATCATCATCTACAAAAGTGGATATATCCATTTTTTATTCATGGTAGATTTACAAGAAAGCATGATTGGTTCATTGTCTAAAATTTTAATAATTGATAATTATATTTACATTCTAAAATGGAGAAATAAAATATTACACCTCCCAAGGCTACCATCTAATTCTCAACGTCACCATTTAAGAGGGTGGATGTACCTACTTGGTCCTTGGTTTCATATCACAAGATCACTGCCTAATTCTCATCTTCTCAAAATCATTATCTACAAAAGTGGATATGCCCATTTTATCAATAACAAATTTATAAGAAAGTGGATATACCCATTTGATTCATAGTAGATTTGGTCCTTGGTTTCATATCACAAGAGCACTGCCTAATTTTCATCTTCTCAAAATCATTATCTACAAAAGTGGATATGCCCATTTTATCAATAACAAATTTATAAGAATAACAAATTTATAAGAAAGTGGATATACCCATTTGATTCATAGTAGATTCATAAGAAAACAAGGTTGGTTCATTGCTTAGAGTTTTAGTAATAGATAATCATATTTACATCCCCAAAGAAGAAAAAAAAATAAGATTTATTTACAAAGAGTAAGAGAGGAATGATTCAAAAGCATCAAGCCTTTTTGAATAAATGTCTTGTTGTAGGAAATGCTTTTGCACGTTTTTATCATGTTCCATCCCCGCCTAATCCAAAAATTCTCTCTTGCAACATCTAGATTTTTGGCATCAACTCAAATAACCTCAAACAAGGCATGGTAGCAACCACATGATATACTTTTTTCTTTTGAATCCATCTTGGGGGGTACTCTAATCAATTCATGGAGTTTCAATCAAAAGCATCATTTGAAAGAACATTGCAATTGGAAATATTGGCCATTTGAGAAATCGGGTCTCCCTTTGAAATTGTAGAGTTTTTCTATAGGTATAAAAAAGTAATGGAATCTTTGATGATTTCTAATCTTAGGACATTCAAGGTCCCATTGTTGTCTTGGGAAAATGAAGCATGATAAATTTCTCTCGCCAATAGTAACTTATCCTTGAATTGTTACCTATAGATGAAAGTCCAAGGACAACTCTTACAAGATACACCCAATAAAATATAGACAAAAAATATATCTAGCTTATATAATACACCTAATAAAGAAAAACCATGTATCAATTCACAAGAAAAACACCATATGCTATTGTTCTTTTTTTGATAGAAGTCCATGGACATTATCATTTTGAAATATATAAATGTACAACACAAATTTATAACAACCAAAGAAATGGTACTCTCTAGCTCAAGTGTGGAGAAGTGCAAAAAATTTAGGGTTGGAAGGGTTAGACATTAACACATGGAATTCATTTGTGCATAGGTTACTAAGTAATTATATTAGACTAAACATAGAAGAATATGCACTTGTAAAAATCTTCTATCAATGGTGAATGCACAATTAGCCTAGGATATTCAACTATGTTTTTAGCAGGAGGAAATGAGGATGTATGTTGGTGGTGGAAGCTGATTTGGAATTTGAAAGATCATATTTTTCTATGAATTGCAATTTCCAATAAGATCCTGACATGGGAAGTTCTATAGAAATGCTTGTGGCAGGGCCTTGGTCATTGTGTTTTGTGTTTTGTGTAGGTATGGAGGTGGGACAATCCATCTATTGATATAATTTCATTTTTTTAGGGAGGAATGGGATGCTACTAGAATATTGATTGTAGGTGAAGGAAATTAGCAAGGTTCCATATTAGCATAAGGAATTAAAAATTGGTGTGAGGATTCAGAGGTGGAAAAACATAAAACTCTAATAGTTATGGTATCATGGGCACTGTTGACTACTAGAAATGCCATTCTTTTTTTAGAGGAAACACTCTCTCCACTTAAATTATTTTACCGATTAAGTTTACTTGTGATTTCACCAGAGTACACATTAAGACTAAACCTACAAGACATATTGGTTCCTTGGACATTGATAAATATACAACTTGGGGATTTCTTTATGGGGCTTGTCATGGGAACCGAGGCCAATGCAAGGGTTTATTTCTTCTTTTCTAAGGGTCATCACATTACTTTCCAGGTAGTGTTGGATAGAGGAACAACTCACTGAGCTAATATGTGATCCCTGGTTGCACTTCTCATAATCATAATAGAAAGGGATATTTCTTCTCTACGGGTCTTTGATGGTTCAAAACTAGTCATTGGCTAGGTGTCAGGAAATTATGGGTTCAATACCTTACTTTGCAGACATTTTATTATCAAACCCATTTGATTTTGAGTAGGTTAACCACTATTACTTTCAAGTTTCAACCATATATTTATGGAATTCAATATGCTCATAGATAGTTTATCAAAACAAGCTTTGGAACTGAAGGTTGGGTCAGTTAACTTGATGGATAATATGGAGGGGGAATCCCTACCCATAGTTGTTAGATCTATCTATGAATGAGTATTTTAATCCTTTGGGGGATAGGGTCCTAATTTGATATGGTATTCTTAAGTAGAAGATAGTGATTTTCATGTTTTCTTTTGCACGAGGCTGTGAAGAACATTGAAGTGTTTCCTAGACTTAATGTTGCTTATGTTTTTTTATTTTGATGTATATATAATAGGACTATCTATGTGTCTGTAAGGTTACTAATTGAACTTAAATTTTGAACTTTTAAAGATTATTTGTAGATGTATTACAAATTGTGCTTAAGCTTAAGGAAACTAGCTAAGTATTCTCAACTACTTTGTCAGGTCTTGGGAAAGCCTTATAGTAAGTTGCTTATACTTTTCCCAAGATAAAATAGAATTTTCATGACTACTATGATGTTATCATCTCAATATCCCTCCTTGTTGGCCCTTGGTTATGGAAGAAAGCAAAGATCAAGGAAGAAGAGGAAAAATGTGAACTGCGCGGAAGACACAATGACTGATACTGGGTCGAAGTGAGCAAAAGAGAAAAAAAGATGGTGCAAAGTAAGAGAAATCAATTCGTTGGAATAGGAGATCGAGGATGACAAATCAGAAAGGAAGATGGATCGTGGACAACTCATCAAGTGAAATAATATGTCAACAAATGCTTTGAAGCACCACACGAGAAGGAAGGAAAGACAGGCTGGCGAAGCCCTAAAAATGTGGGTCAAGTTGACCGAGGGTTTTGGTATCTAGGGTTTTGACACCTAGGTTTCAGCCTAAGGTTGTCGGTGAGATATTGTAATGTATAAATAAAGATCGAGAGGAGTAAGAAAAGGTTTGTTGTTGGGTGAGAGTTCATAGTTACTATTGAGTGATTGTTCTGTGAGAGAGAAGTATTGAGTGCAAGAGCCTTCTGGTATTGTAAGATCTTTAGTTGGGCATGAAGATTGACCCTGTAGTTGGGTGTGCAGGGAGGGGAGAGAAAAAGAGAGAAGAAGAGAAGATCTGATAGCTAAGAGCGCGGACAAGAATTGTATGCTTTCATCTTAATATATTATAAAGCACAGTTATGTGGAGGTAGCTCTAGGGAGAGGGTGAACCACGTATATCTTGTGTTATGTGTGATTGATGTTGTGTTCTATGTCATTTGATATGATGCTATTGTGATATTGTGTTAGATCTGAAATATAACTTGCGCAGTAGGTTTAAGGAAGATAAAGAATAACTAGGTGGTTGTGTGTTGTTGCTGTGAATCCACTCTGCATTTCCTCTGGTTGTAGACACATGTGTCCTGCAAACCCCTATATCTACTTCGGGTGAGACTACATCTTCTTTGCAGGTGTTTCCGAAAGGGACAGTAGTTAGGCTTGTTGGTGCGCTCTTGGAGCTGAACCCTAGGTCTGCCCCTGTGCCAACAAATTGTTCCGTTGTCGTGACAAGAATCTTCTTGAGGGAATGTCAAGGTGGTTTCCATCGAAGACAAAGATTTAGAAGTGGATACAAGATCAATAAAATGACTTTGTTGAAGCCCAGAACAAGAACCCTAATCTTAGTATAGAGGATTGGTTGGGAAGATATATCTTTACTGATATACACAAGATTTTCTTTGGAGGAATTCATCAGGAGTTATACTAGTGGCTAGCTAGGTTAGAAGACACCCAATTTGAGATCAGATCTAGACCACTTGTGGTTTGGACATTAGCGCTAATCAAGAAGGTAAAGAGAGTTTGACAATGTCATTTAAAGAGAAATAGATCATTGGTTTGATAGAACCATTGGAGGGTATATCACTGAGTTTTTTGTTGACAGAGCGGAATCGTATAGTCAAGCCGAAAGATATTTCTTCAAGGGACCCAGAGGAAAATTTTTACAATTTCTTAAGTTGAGGATCAAGATGTTATTGCATGAGAAGAACATATTGAAGATACAGTAGTTAGTTGGATTGGAAGAAGCTAATGTTCAAGAACTCGGACAGCAACAATGACACAGAGGTTGTACATATGCACAGTGGGAGAGCGTTCAAAGAAGTTCCTCTTGTGAACATGTTTAAGAAGAACTACGGGGATGAGGGTTTCTACAATGGAGAAGAGGCAAATCTGACGGATGAAGAGAATTTAGAGCTCGCTAGGACATAGGAACCTCGTTGAGAAGAGCCAAAAACTTCAGGAACTGCATCGACTTTTGAAGTAAGTACTATTAATCCTCTTGTTGTTTCAATAGCATTAAGCAATCAGAGTAATCAGAGTCACCAGATCACTCTGAGCACTGTCACTAGTAGTCCACCACATACTCAGTCAGGAAACCTAGGAAAATCTATGGAAAATGAGATGAGGTTACCCACCTTCAAAGGAGATGGATCTGAAGATCCTGATTAGAACTGGTTTCTATATGAAGCTATATGGAGTATTAAAAATATCACTGACGAAGTTGTTAAATGAGCTCAGCTCAGTACTACCCTAAGAGATCATGCACTCAGCTAGTACATGAAATTTGTCCAAGGAGCTGCGCCTAAACCGCTGAATGTCGTTAAGACTACATTAATTATTGAATTCAAGAAACCTAAGTCAGATTCATAGTGAATTACAAAGCTAAAAGAAATAAAGCAAAGAATAGTTGAACCTGTGTGGGAGTTTGATCAGATATTTAAAACCTTGACAGGCCATTTGAGTTTTCAGATCCCAAATGAGCAGAACAAGGAATAGTTCATTGCTACCCTCTTACCACACATCAGAGTTCCTCTGATGCAACAGAAGATTGCTTCACAGGCAGAGGTGCTGGAGATCGCCATGAAGTTAGAATCATCCCCAATGGGAGAATCTAGCTCAGGTATGAGTCAAATGTTGAGTCAGCTAACTAGCTTATCACTACAGGTCTAAGATATGAAGAAAGAAAAGGGAAAAGATAAAAGAGAAGACATCTGGTGCATTAGATGCAAATCAGAAGGCCATGACAAGGAGCATTGTCCCCTATTTCATGAATACTTGGCCTCTGTAGCTCTAAGCCCTTTGAAGCAAGTTACCCTACCTTGGTGCGAGGTATGTAGAAATCGACATCACCCTGGTGAATGTTACTATATGCAAAAATATGTCCAGACACCCACAAATTTGTATTGCAGGTTCTGTAATTCAGTAAGACACGATGAAAGGGATTGTGTGGATTACGATCTCATGCATGAAAGTTCGAGGGATGTATACAAAATTCAAGGTGAAGTACAACAAGAAGGAAGAACTACACAGTATAATTCCCCTGGGAGAGGAATCTTTAACCCTCGTGGTGGATTTCGAGGAGGAGGTATGGGTCGAGGTCGAGGACAGATCATCTGTTATAACTACACACAGCTAGGACACTTGGCAAGGGACTGTCATAACCCTTGTATGACTTGTAGCTACTGCAACTCATTCAAGCATGTTATAGAGGAATGTCCAGCATTGTTGGCTAAGCTTAAGGAGAAACAAGGAGGAAAACAACAAATAAAACTAATCAAAGCAGAACCTTGCGGAGCATATCCTGGAGTCGTTGTTATCACTAGAGGAGGCATTGTTACAGGAGAAGACAGAGTGACCCAAGGAAAGACTACAGAAGAATCAGGAGTCAGGAAAGATGCAGAGAAGACACAAGAGTTTGATCCAAGGAAAGAGAAGCAGATATTTGAAGAAGCAAGAAAGGAATTCAGAAGAGATCAGTCTTCTTCATCAAAGGTTCAACCAGAAGTAAGAGAATGTGGAATGCCTCTGGAATTTGATAAGTCTTCTTCACCCAGAGATGGAAAAGAGGTGAGTAAACTTGTCAGTTTCTTGTATACGTTATAGAGTTGATTAAAGATAAAAAACCCATACAAGAACTACAAAATTTGTTCAGACAGTATGAGATACGAAGGGTAGATCCTTTGTTGAATAAAGCAGTACATCAACTATCCAAGAAGAGAAGGACAAATAAATAACTACACCTTAATGCTTAGATTGGAGAGTATGATATATATTATGTAGTCCTCGACTTAGGGTCAGAAGTTAATGTCATGACGAAGCAGACATGGGCACTGGTGGGAAAACCTAAGTTGATCTAATCCCCTATCAAGATTAGGATGGCTAATCAGCAAGTTGTAAGACCCTTTGGAAGATTGGAGTGTGTCCCTGTGGACATCGACGGAGTAAGGACATTTTCAGACTTCGAGATGATTGAGATAGTTGATGATAGTTGTCCTTACCCTACGTTGTTAGGAATTGACTGGGATTTCAATAATTCCATTGTGGTTGATTTAAGAAAAGAAGAATGACATTTGAAGGAGATGGCCTTAGGGTCATTGGACCTTTGGATCCCGATGAAGGTCAAAGATACACAGAACCCATCAGCGAAGAAGACCGCTCATATGAACTAGAAAACATATACAAATTAACAGCCAAATAGCAGGATTACATTAATCCTACGGCGGATGGGAACCTAAGATGGTGAAGTGATAGTGCATGTTCATCAGATTCAGAAGAAGCACTGGAGAATTGGTAGAACAAAATGTACGAAGTATCTACAAGGAGATGTGCTAGATTAACCTGATAAGTTTGTTGGATTGGCACAATAGTAAGTGACTTGCCCACCTTCGATGGTTTGAATCATTTAGAAGCATTCTTGTTGGATTTTGAAGAAATTGTACCAACACAACAAATATTGTTGGCAATGGATGAGGCCCTGAAATCAACTCCAACAAGATGGTGGGGGGTACACAAAAACAATATTAAAGACTAGGTACAATGTTGCATTTTGATGACAACGTAATTTTTAGAGCAAGTAGAACGCTGTGAAGTTAGGTACACAAGTCGAAGTTGTCCTAAGGACCATGTGTGAAGTTGCAAGGAATCCTGGAGCAACATTTTTCAAGAGCAGTGGGTACACAAATTCATCAACACATTGGACACAACCCCTATCAATTGGTACCTACAAGCAGAACTATGCCTCATCACTGCAGATTGGGAAGGTATGACCCAGAACTTTGTAACTAAATTTTTGTTTGAAAGCCAATATCCTACAGTGGATCAAGCATTACAGGTTGTAAGACAGAAAGTATTTGAGGAGGCACTTAGCCTCCCTTTTGAGCAAGAAGAGGATGAATGGACTGCGCCTCTTCAGAAGTTGCAAGGTTGTTACAATATCAATGTTGCTGAAGACGATGATCCTAGGAATGTGAACATCGCAAACATAAGGCCAGAGAGATGTAGAAGGACCAGGAGTTGAACTACCTTTTTTTGGATAGCCCATTAAGATAAAAAAATTCAACATTGGAACAGAGCAGACACCAAAACTTGCAAATGTTGGAGATTATTGGGATGTTGCCACTATTGACAAGATCACATAATTACTACATGAATATCAGGAATTGTTTCCTACCAAGTTCACTGATATGAAGGGAATTAAAGGGCCCATGGGAGAGATGAGGATCCCTTTGAAACCAGATGCAAGGCCATCTAAACAGAGACCCTACAGATTGAACCCTAAATATAAGGAGAAAGTGAAGATTGAGCTAGACAGAATGCTGGAATAAGGAATCATAGAACCTGTTGAAGAGTCAGAGTGGATTAGCTCTATGGTGGTACAAGATAAGAAGACATGAGAAATCAGGATCTGTGTAGATCTTAGGAAGCTGAATGATGCATGTTTGCATGACCCATTACCTACGCCATTTGTTGAGGAAGTGTTAGACAATGTAAGAGGACATGAGGTATATTCTTTTACAAGTGGATTCTCAGGATACCATCATATCCGGATTGCCAAGGAAGATCATCATAAGACCACATTTTCAACAAAATGGGGGTCCTACCAGTATACAATGATTCCATTTGGATTGAAGAATGCACTAGCCATCTTTTTGAGGGTGGTGGTCAAAGCGTTTAAGGAGTTTTTAGAAATTCCTAGAAGCATATTTTGATGATTGGACTGTTTTCATCATTTTGCAAAATCATATTGAATGTTTAAGACTAATGTTGGATAAGTGCAGGTAGTGTCAGATTGCCTTGAAACTGAAGAATTGCATCTTCTTTTTCACCCTTTGGAGTGTTGTTAGGGCATATTGTGTGTAACTAGGGATTGTGGGTAGATCCATCCAATATTGTCATTATAGTCGATCTACCCCCTCCTACCTCGGTCAAACAGTTGTGCACTACGCTGGGACATACTGGATACTATAGGAAGTTCATTAAGGGATATGCACAGATCACAATTCCCATGGAGAATATTTTGAAGAAAGACTGTCAGTTTCATTGGACAAAAGAATGCCAGCAGAGCTTCGCCACACTGAAATAGAAAATGGTTACTACACCCATTCTGGTTTTCCCATATTGGAGTAAGGAATTTTACGTGCCTGTCAATGCATATTCTATTTCATTAGGAGTAGTGTTATCACAACCGAGAGTTGGAGACATTGACCACCCATTAGCCTTTTCTAACAGGAAGCTATCAACAACTGAGATTAATTACACCACCGCTGAGAGAGAAGGGTTAGACATGGTGTATGCGCTGCAGAAGTTTCGCCACTACTTGTTGGGAGGACACTTTAAAATGTCTACTGATCATTCTGCACTGAAATACCTAGTCAACAAGCCAGTGTTGGGGGGAAGACTATGCAAATGGATTCTGATATTTCAGGAATATGATTTCTAGATCATGGTTAAGCCAGGAAGAATGAACAAAGGTCCTGACCACTTGTCGAGGTTGGAACATGGAGAAGAGCCTACTAGTTTGGAGGATACACTGCTAGATGCACAATTGTTGGCCATTAGGAAGATCAATGATCACTTCACAGAGATAGTCCAATTCATGTCAACAAGAATGGCACCTAGTGAATATACAATCATTTAGAAGAAATAGTTGGTAGTGCGCACTGCAGATTTTTCACTTATAGTGGGACAACTATACAAGATGGGACCTGATGAGATATTGAGGAGATGTGTTATGGAGGCAGAGAGACCATTGATCCTCAGAGAAGCACATGAAGGCATCGCAGGAGGACACTACGCAAGGAAAACAATAGCACATAAGATTCTTAGGGCTAGCCTTTGGTGGCCTACTCTACACAAAGATGCTAAGGAATACTATAGGGCCTGTGATGTATGCCAAAGAGTTGGGAAACCATCCAAAAGAGATGAGATGCCTTTAGCACCGCAGCTGACCCTACAAGCATTTGAGAAATGGGCCATTGACTTCATGGGACCTATCAACCCACCAGGGAAGCGCACATGAGCTAGATACATAATCATTGCGACAGATTATTTGACCAGATGGGCAGAAGCAAGAGAAATTAAGGACTGTAGTGCAACTACATCTGTTTGCTTCATATTTGATGACATCATAACCAGGTTTGGATGCCCAAAGATCCTTATGAGAAATCAAGGCACACATTTTATTAACAAGACTATTGAATCCTTGACTCAGGAATTTGAAGAGCACACCCTATCATCCACAAGAAAATGGGACAGTTGAAGCATTCAATAAGATCTTGAAGACATCGTTGACGAAGATATGCAGCGTGAACAGGGATGACTGGGATTTGAGAGTACCAGCAGTATTATGGGCCTATAGAACCACTTGCAAGAAGTTGACCATGAAGACCCCCTTTAAATTGGTCTATGGTTTAGAAGCAGTTGTACCCATGGAATATTTGGTTCCTAGTCTGAGAATTGTAGCCTTTACAGATATGGATGACACTGGCGTTGTGCAAGAGAGGCTTGCGCAGTTGGTTGAGCTGGAGGAAGACACATTTATTGCAGGATTTCACCAGCAAGTTCAGAAAGAAAGAGAAAAGTCCTACCATGACAGGCACATCAAGAAGAAAGCCTTCAAGCAAGGAGATCTGGTATTGGTATATGATAGTAAGTTCATGAATCATCCAGGGAAGTTCAAGACGCATTGGCTTGGACCATATGAAGTTGCCTATGTTATAGAAGGAGGAGCTATGCAGTTGAATACTTTGACTGGAGAATGGAAGGAAGGTTTGGTGAATGGGAGTCGGGTGAAACTGTACTATGACAACCAGTTGCCTCGCAGCTCTCACTAAAAGTATAAGGAAAAGGGTCCAGGTATCAGGTGCAGTTGAAACTGGGTACCAGACACAGAAAAGATAGTCTGCACATAGAAGGGATGGATAGAGAAGAAAGCTAGGGCTGCCTTTCATAGTCTGAAGTCGAAGTGAAACAGAAAGTTCAGACCTGAAGTGCCTCGGGACAAGTCACAGGTGAGTGTTGGGGACCTATTGGCCCTTGGTTATGGAAGCAAGTGAAGATCAAGTAAGAAAAGGAAAAATGAGAACTGTGTGGAAGACATAGTGATTGATATTGGGTCGAAGAGAGAAAAATAGCAGAAAAGATGGTGCGAAGTAAGAGAAATCAAGTTGTTGGACTAGGAGATCGAGGATGACAGATCAGAAAGGAAGATGGATCATGGAAAACTCAGCAAGTGAAAGAAGATGTCAACAAATGCTTTGGAGCACCACGCGAGAAGGAAGGAAAGACAGGATGGCGAAGCCCTGAAAATGTGGGTCAAGTTGACCTAGGGTTTTGGTATCTAGGGTTTTGACACCTAGGTTTCGGCCTAAGGTTTCTGGTGAGCTATTGTAATGTATAAATAAAGATTGAGAGGAGTAAGAAAAGGTTCATTGTTGGTTGAGAGTTCATAGTTACTATTGAGTGATTGTTGTGTGAGAGAGAACTGTTGAGTGCAAGAGCCCTCTGGTATTGTAAGATCTTCATCTGGGTGAGAAGATCGACCCTGCAACTGGGTGTGCAGGGAGGGGAGAGAAAGAGAGAGAAGAAGAGAAGTTCTAATAGCTAAGAGTGCAGATAAGAAATGTATGCTTTCATCTTAATATATTATAAAGCACATTTCTGTGGACATAGCCCTAGGGAGAGGGTGAACCATGTATATCTTGTATTATGTGTGATTGATGTTGTGTTCTCTTTCATTTGATATGTTGCTATTGTGATATTGTGTTAGATCTGAAATATAACTTGCACAGTAGGTTTAAGGAAGATAAAGAATAACTAGGTGGTTGTGTGTTGTTGTTGTGAATCCACTCTGCATTTCCTCTGGTTGTAGACACATGTGTCCTGCAACCCCCTATAGATACTTCGGGTGAGACTGCATCTACTTCGTAGGTGTTTTCGAAAGGGCCAGTAGTTAGGGCTTGTTGGTGTGCTCTTGGAGCTAAACCCTGGGTCTACCCCTGTGCCAACACTGCTTATCTTTCTTACATATTCTTCGGTCCAAGCTTGGTCACTTGCTACAAATTGGCTATTTCATTGTCTATTTGTACCTTGATTCTTTCTTTCAATTGACACAAAAATTTATGGCTGAACTCTGTCTTGATTTTCACAGTCAATATCCATCTTATTCTCCACAATTTGTGAGAAATATGGAACATTATCAATCTTTCTTCTCAGTTTTCATATGCACACCAATAATTTTAACATTTTGTTGTAACATACACATGTCTACTATATCTACAATATCTACAATCTCATTTGCAAGGGATGCAACCTATTTCTCGGTAAGATCCTCTTCCACTATAATTGAATTTTTCACATTTATTTTCTCATCAAGTTTATCATCACTAGCAGCACCTAATGCTTGGGATTATTGTTGTAGGGTAAATGAACCCTGCAGGAGTTACCTCCCTTAGGTTCTTCCTAGACCTAAGACAAAATAGAGATGTAATCTACAGATTTTCCTAGATCTAAGTTATACATAAAAAAGATCTATTGAAATGGAAGGCTTGTTCGGATTATGACGGTTATCCATGCACGCTCCTTAGCTGCTAGTTTCCATGAAGATGTCCTTCGCCCTTACGAGTTCAGAAATGTACACATGGATACACAAAAACCCTTCACAAGATCCAACTGATTATACATAAATTAATGATAGATATAATAATGTATCATAACACATGAAAACATTGATTTATCCACAAGAAAGCATAGTAATTACATACACATCCAAGTAGAGGGAAACATCTTGTGCATCTTCTATTAATCAAATGCAAAAACTTACAATTTGAATCTCTAACCAGGTTCCTTGCCCAATCTTTGTGTGTTAGGTTCCTAACCCGCACATAGGTAGAACAATATATTCAGATGTAATAAAGGTCAATATTAATAAGGCCTTTCAATAAAATAGAATAAGGCGGATGTAAGAAGACCTAACAGAAGCTTTCGCTTCTAGAAGGATCTTCCTCTAGATGCTTCTTTTTAGTATAAATAGTAGTCGAGGGTATGAGAATCCTAGCTTGGATATTATTGTAATAGAGCTCTGCTCAACTGGAGGTTGCCCCCTCGAAGAGGCCTTTTGAACATTGCTTTCAGATTCAAAGTGTTATTTTTGTTGTTATTCCTATATCATTTCAGTGTTATTGTGGTGAATGTTCTGGTTATATTGTTGTTATTTTGTCATTACTAGAATTTTATTTCGGTTCTGCATACATTTTATATCTGGTAGATTACAAGTGGTATCAAAGCACTTTCCTCGGCAGAAAGTGTGGGTTAATTTTTTTTTTCAAGGTAGAGACGTATTCTAGCGTCTTTAAGCCACAAAGATCTATCGTTACGCGCATAAAATCATGGTTGAAGGATTCATACACGCAGGAAATACAAGCGGTACTTAAGCGCACATCTGTTGGCAACCCTTGTAACCCCTATTGGTACCCCTTCGAAGGGTAGTGCATCAAACAACACCTGTGTACGGATCAACCTAGATTACCTGAAGCCCTCTTTATATAAACCGATTGGTCGCTTGACTGCTATAGCGTCACCAAGAACAACACTCGAGAAGATACTCTCTAGTACCTGGGTAGTCGGGTAGTACGACTAAGGGTACGGTCTATCCTCCTTAGTTAGTGCCCTGAGATATTGGGCCGAGTACTATTGTTGGACCCCGCACGTATATCAGAGAGCTATAGCATAGGGCAAACCCTTGTCTATAGAACCCTTGAATACCTAACCCTTGGGGGACAAAAACATAAACAAATTAAAACAAACAAGATCTATTGTCGGGCAACTATGTTTGGGTTTCCAAGTAAATACACATTTCTTTCTGGTTAAGCATTTGGGCATTTCCTCTCTACAGTAGTCTTCAGACCGGAGTATAACTCTGTAAAAAAAAAAAAAAAAACGAGTCTGGAAATTTGTTCACCATTATTTGAGACCTATTCCATTGGATCCATCTCTTCTCCCTTATCACATTCATCCATATCATTTTTTCGGCCCAAAATTTTTACCCCACCCACCCCTTTTCAGTCTCCACATCCTCATGTCCCATACTCGTAGCCAAGACTTGGAAGCTCGCTTCAACACCTTGCAATCTGGTCTCATTGAGACCCAACAAGAAGTGAAACAACTCAGTGCCAATGTTGTCACCATCAATACAACCATGCAGTCCTCAATGGGGGAAATCAAACAAGACCTCACCACCCAGCTTGAATCAGTCTTTTCAGCACTCTGCACTAAACTGCATATCCCTACAGATAACCCTTCCTCTTCCTCACCTCCACATACTGAAGGTGAC
Source organism: Picea engelmannii (assembly GCA_009831015.1). NCBI lineage: Eukaryota > Viridiplantae > Streptophyta > Pinopsida > Pinales > Pinaceae > Picea > Picea engelmannii. Next base: position 274,078 of record ML781150.1, on the reverse strand, counting down.
CATTCCTCTCATTCTCACACCTTGCAGAACCATCACTTTCAACATGACCTACGCCTTCCGTGGGTGGATGTGACCAAATTTGATGGCTCAGACCCCACTGGTTGGGTAACCCAAATGGAACATTATTTCTCTTTATATGGCATTACAGATGACTTGGCCAAACTCCGGTATGGTGTTCTCCATCTAGATCAAGAACGTTGGCAATGGTGGCAATGGAGAAAAACTTCTCGTCGAGGGTATATTGCTTGGACACACTTTGTGGCAGAGCTTTATGAACGCTTTGACACTAACACCAACCATTTGGTCCATTTGACAAAGCTAAAACAATTAGGAACAGTGGAAGACTTTATAGCTGCCTTTGAGCGCCTGGCTTTTAGAACAGAGGGCATGTCTGATGCCTTTTTCTGAGAGTGTTTTATCAATGACCTCAAGGATGAAATTCGGGCCCATGTCCTCATGGCTCAGCCTGAGAGTTGGGTGGAGGCTACCAAAAGAGATAAAGAAGAACAACAGGTTGTATCTGCTCAAAACCGCAAACCCTCCTTTATCCCTCGCCCTAAACCAATAAATCCCACTACTCCCTTTGCTCCACTAAAGATCCAAAAATTGACCAGGGATGAAATGGTTGAACACCAACTCAAAGGCATTTGTTATAACTGTGATGACAAATATTTCACGGGCCATAAGTGTAAAGAACAAAATCTTTTTATGGCCATCTCCGAGGAGATTTCGGAAGAAGATGAAGAAACTCCCTCTGTCTCTGAGTCACCTGAATCAACTGATATAACCCTTCCCTCAGACCCTCCTGAAGTAGAACCGGTCATTTCCCTCAATGATCTCACTGGCTTCTCCGCTCCCCAAACCCTAAAGCTAATCGGTTGCATCAAGCATCAGAAGGTCATCATTCTGGTTGATAGTGGCAACAACCATAATTTTATTCATCACCGCATTGCCCAAGAAACTCATTTCTACATCCATGCCGTCAATAATTTCCAAATCATGATTGCCAATGGTGGTTCCATGAAATGTTGAGGGCGTTGTGAAAATGTGTGTCTCCAAATTGGTGACTACCACCTAAAATCCCATATGTTTTCTATCGACATGGGAGGTTGTGACATTGTGTTGGGTGCAGACTGGCTAGGACTTTGGGTCCCATTCTCATGGATTTTAAAGACTTAACCATGCAATTCGACCAAGAGGTCCAACAATATAAGTTCCAAAGCATCACCGTCAATTCACCTAAGATCATTAGTTCCCATCGCATGGAAAAGATGCTCAAAAAGGGTCATTCTGGTGTTATCTCCCAACTCCATGCCATACAAGCAACATAGGCACTCTCGGTACCGCAAGACCTCCAAGCCATCCTTTCTAAACATCAATTGGTCTTTTCAACTCCCCAAGGCCTCCCTCCTTCCTGTGGTGTTCATGATCATTCCATTCCCCTTGTACCCAGAAGCCTTCCTCCCAATATCCATCTGTATCATCACCCCTTTTCCCAAAAAAATGAAATTGAGAAAATGGTCCAGGAACTCCTTAATGCAAGCATTATCCGCCCTAGTATGAGCCCCTACTCGTATCATGTGGTCATGGTCCTGAAGAAAGAAGGTTCTTGGTGAATGTGTCCTGACTTCCATGCCATCAACAAACTTACCATCAAAGACAAATTCCCCATTCATGTCATTGATGACCTCCTGGATGAATTGAGTGGCACCCAATTCTTCACTAAACTGGATCTTTGTTCGTGCTACCACTGGATACGTATGAAAGAGGTAGACATTCCCAAGACTGCCTTTAGAACTCATGAGGGCTACTATGATTTTTTGGTCATGCCCTTTGTCTTGTTTAATGCTTCCTCCACCTTCCAAAGCCTCATGAATCATGTCTTCCATCCTTTTCTCCACCATTTTGTCTTAGTTTTCTTTGATGATATCCTCATCTATAACAAAACCTAGACAGACCATCTTGCTCATGTGGATTGAGTTCTCCATCTACTCTCTTGGCACCAACTTTTCCTGAAACAGTCTAAATGTGCTTTTGGCACCTCAAAAGTAGAATACTTGGGTCATCTGGTTGGAAAAGATGGCGTCAGGGTGGATCCTAAAAAGATTGAAGCTATGCAAGACTGGCGTCACCCAAAGACTCTTAAGAGCTTGCGTGGATTTCTAGGCTTAATAGGGTATTATCGCAAGTTTGTTAAGAATTATGGGAAGATTGCAACACATATCACTGCTCTCCTCAAAAACAACTCTTTCACTTGGACTCCAGCCGTTGCTCAAGCTTTTCAGACCTTGAAGATGGCCATGTGCACCACTCTAGTCCTCACCCTTCCCAATTTCACAAAGACCTTTGTGTTGGAATGTGATGCCTCAGGGAAAGGAATTGGTGTTGTCCTTATGCAAGAGGGTCGACCTTTGGCCTTTACCAAAAAGAAAATATTTGAAAGAAATATGGGCAAATCCATATATGAAAAGGAAATGTTGGCTATTCTACATGCCATGGATCTGTGGCGTCCTTATCTATTGGGGAAACGTTTCCAAATTAAGACAGACCATCAAAGCCTCAAGTATTTTCTGGAACAACACATTTCCTCCCTAGAACAACAAAAATGGGTGACTAAACTCTTTGGATATGATTATGAGATCATTTATAAGAAAGGAAAAGACAATGTGGTTGCGGATGCACTTTCCCAAAAATATGAAGATGAAGGATCCCTTTTTTCTCTTTCATTCATTGTACCAGATTGGCTCCAAGCCATTCGCCAGGAATGGCTACAAGATCCCAAAAGTTCGTAGTTGATCCACCAATTGCAGTCCAAGGCTCCAGCTTCCCTAGGGTACTCTTGGATCCATGAGGAACTTTGATACAAAGGTCATTTGTATTTAAGTAAACAATCAAAGCTTAAATCCGAGGTACTTTTTGAGCTTCATGCTACACCCACAGCAGGGCACTCCGGGTTCACCAAAACCTATGATAGGGTCAAACGTTTCTTTTTCCAGGATGGTATGAAACATGAAATTCATAATTTTGTAGCTGAATGTGATGTGTGTCAATGCAACAAGGGAGAAACAGTCAAATCACCGGGCACACTACAACCGCTCCTGATTCCACCTACTATTTGGAAGGATATATCTATGGGTTTTATTACCGGCTTACCCAAATCAGGAAATAAATATGTCATCATGGTGGTTGTTGATCGCCTTTCCAAGTATGCTCATTTATGTGCCCTTCAACACCCATTTACAACATCCATGGTGGCTCAAATATTCATGGATTAGGTATTCAAGCTTCATGGCATGCCACACTCTACTGTTTCTGATCGCGACCCAGCTTTCACAAGCAATTTTTGGCAAGAACTATTAAAGATACAAGGCACCGAATTGCATCTCATCACAACTTATCATCCCCAGACTAATGGCCAAACGGAAGTTGTCAACAAGTGTTTGGAAACATATTTGAGGTGTTTTTCCTCGGAAAAGAAAAATCAGTGGGCCCAATGGTTACCCCTAGCTGAATGGTGGTACAAAACTTCATACCATACAGCTACACGCATGACTCCTTTTGAAGTGGTATATGGACAGAAGCCACCTTTAGTTCTCTCATACTTATCGGGTTCCTCAAAGGTCCAGGCGGTTGACCTAACACTTACAGCTCGAGAGGCTATTCTCCGTACCCTCAAAGAGAATTTGGTCATGGCACAAAATCGCATGAAGCAACAAGAAGATCAAGGTTGCTCTGAACGTCAATTTGTAGAAGGGGATCAGGTGTTTCTTTAACTGCAACCTTACAAGAAAACTTCCCTCAAGGTCGAGCATTATCAGAAGCTAGCGCCAAAATTTTATGGTCCTTATATCATACTCAAGTGTGTGGGACAAGTCACCTATCAGTTATCTTTTCCCAGCAATTCGAAGCTACATCCTGTTTTTCATGTTTCATGTTTAAAGAAGGTGATTGGAGCTAAGTGCCAAATTCAAACCAACCTTCCAGAGTTAGCTGAAGAAGGATCCATTTGGCTACATCCAGAAGCATTTTTGGACCAGCATGAGCGTCGCCTACATCAGAGAACCATCAAGGAAGTGCTAGTATAGTGGAAAGATACAACTCCAGCAGATGCCACTTGGGAACCAGCTACCATTCTACAGTAATTTCCTCATCTCAAGCCTTGAGGACAAGGTTGTTTTTAAGGGGGCGGACATGTTAGGGTCCTAACCCACACATAGTTAGAACAATATATTTAGATGTAATAAAGGTCAATATTAATAAGGCCTTTCAATAAAATAGAATAAGGCGGATGTAAGAAGACCTAATAGAAGCTTTCGCTTCTAGAAGGATCTTCCTCTAGATGCTTCTTTTTAGTATAAATAGGAGTCGAGGGTATGAGAACCCTAGCTTGGATATTATTGTAATAGAGCTCTGCTCAACTGGAGGTTGCAGCCTCAAAGAGGCCCGTGAACATTGCTTTCAGATTCAAAGTGTTATTTCTGTTGTTATTCCTATATCATTTCAGTGCTATTGTGGTGAATGTTCTGGTTATATTGTTGTTATTCTGCCATTACTAGCATTTTATTTCGGTTCTGCATACATTTTATATCTGGTATATTACACTGTGATTCATTTTCCATCATAAACTTACTTTCTCCTTTCCTCCCTTTTTCCCATGATAGACCCCCATTATTTATAGGATAGTAGAGATAAGATCAAAGGGTAGTTTGGATAAGATCCCCATTCCCAAGATGTCAATCTTCTCGAGGTCGAACCACAAAGAGTCTGAGGTTCAATATCATCTCGGAAACCAATCCTCAATGGGGATTAACAAACCCGATCGTGCTCTTCATTCTTGTAGGGAGCGGTCAGTCGCCCCTTGAAAAAGGACAAGGAGGGACCAAAACTTTGGTCACGAGCTGTAAAAGGGGCAACAAATGACCAGGAAAAAATGTACTGTAAACTCAGGGGAAAAGTGGTATATTCAGTGGTTCAGACTTCTAACCCCTAGATGATGCCCATAAGGTGATTAGGTGGAAAATAATTGTATAACAATTACTCTTTTCCCCTTCTGACACAAATTGGAATTCATCTCCTCCATCAATTTTGAGTTCCTCTATTTTGATAGAAATTTCATTTGTATTATGATATTGAGATTTGATATATGATATTTTTACTCTCTTTCCAATCCTTCAATGCATCACAAATACTGTAGAAAGGATTTGCATTCATTCTTTCCAATGATCACAATTCTTTTGCAGATGAAGAGGATAGCTTAGGATCATAACTAGGATCTATTTTCATGCCATTATAAAAGATTGTTGATGGCTCATAAACACTTTCACTAAATGCACCTTTCATAAAATCACACCTCTCTCTATGAATATCTCTCCAAGAATAATATCATGTTGGAAATATTGTTTTCATTGATTTCGAAGACATGGGGAGACTACAGATGTCCAATATATAGATTGCAAGATGGAGATTGTTGGAAATATTATTTTTTAATTTTTGATGCTCAATTTGGATACCCTATATTTGAAGACATTTTTTTTTATCTAAATACCTAGCTCAAATGAGATCATAGGTTATATGATTGGAAATATTATTCCAATACCTTTCCAACAATATATGGAACTCCCTCTAACTCAAGGAATGAGGAGATATGGATTTTTTTGTCAAACAACCCAACTAGAAAGTTCAGGTCAACCCAACCAATACTTACAAGTCAACCATAAAAGTGAGCACAGAATCACTTTAAATATAGGATAAATGTGCACATTTGAAGAGAATCCAAGCAAGAATATCAAGTCTAAGGTACATAGAAGATATCTGAGGTGCGCAAGAGGAGCTGGGGAGTCATTTTGGGGTCTAAAGGTATGCAAGAGTTTTCTTGGATTTTTAAGGGTACACTATGAATGATTAAGGTTCGTGTTGCTACAAAGTGTGATGTTTTGAGGTTGTGATGGTGCAGTATGGAATTATACTTTGAGAATGATGTTATTAGGTTCGCTAGGGAATTAAGGCTAAATCTAACTAGGGTTTGAATCTATGTCTGGGGTATGAAGAAAAGAGAGGTGTTGGAGCATGAAAGTTAAGGGTATGATGATGCTATGAAATACATGAAGTATGAAGCATGTAGGTGAATTCAAAATCATTATTTGTATGAATATATTAGGTTGGTTCCTATATAGGTCTTATTGAGTTGGTGCTTATATGGGGAGATTGGTGCCTACACAATATCTTGTTGAGTTGGTGCTCAACTAAGGAGATTGGTGTCTCTAGTAGGTTGGTGCCTACATAATATCTTGTTGAGTTGGTGCTCATCTATGGAGATTGGTGTCTCTAGTAGGTTGGTTCCTACAATCTTTGTAATAGTAGGTTGGTTCCTACAGACATTTATAAAGATAAGTTTTTGTGGTTTTCTCCCACAAGGGATTCCAAGTTAAACTATGTGTACCATGATTTGAGTTTACATGCATTTACTATTTAAATTTTAATGGATGATTGATGATTGATGAATGCTCAATTAAAGTAAAAAGTATCTTATATTGATTCACCCCCCTCTAAGAATAAGCATAAGTTTTGTTGTAACTTGAGATGGTTCATGGATGCTTAGAAACCATGCCAAGACATATTGAACCAAATTTAGATCCAAGATGGATCTTGGACCAAAGGGGGATCCCTCAAAGACAAATCAAAATTGGTTGCCCGTTGTCACTAAGAAACAACTCACATCATTAAGCACATATGCCAGATTTGAATGTTGAAGAAAAGGATAAATATGGTTGAAGATAATGATCACAACAGATTGGAATAAGAAAGTTGTAACTTCATAGATCATAGGCCTAATCCGTTGGGCATGGAGTCTTATAGAACAAAGCATAAAGTTTATAGGTGGATGGCAGAAGAAAATAAAATCTAACAAATAATTTTAGACGCAAACAGTGAGTAAAGAAGTCACTATTGTTTAAAAATAAAGAGAAGGTGAATTGTTTGGCATTGCTTTAGTGGATCCATCTCTAAATAAATGTAATACACTGAGCATGAAAATGAATTCCATATCAAAACATTTGATTCAATATTGATAACAGTTTATTGAATATATATAAAATTTAGGAAATGGTCATGACTGAAATCCTTTCAGTGTAAATCTTGCTTATGTTTAAATACTTCACACATAAACAAGACTTGATAAAAATATTCATTTAACAGTGGATGTCGAAATTGTTAACATGCAAAATGAGATTTCATAAAGAAGAACAAACATGGAATTTCAAAGGAGCTTAGCATTGAAAATAGAAAAGAAACATGGATTTATTCAGATAAGAGATGAATCCAATGAACCTCTCTAATTCATGAAAATTTACAGAATCAATACCCCCATGGGCTCATCAAAAAGAGAACAGTCCTCTTTATTGTTGAAATTTTCCCCAACCCCTTCCTTTTGTCAAATCCTTTGTTGTTGAATCTTTTATAGTTCTTGAATGTTATTCTAATGCCTTCACATATGAAATTGCTAACTTATTTGATGCCTTAAAATTTGTATTTCCATACATAAATAAATTATTACAAGTTTCTTTATAGGAGTTTCATAGGAAAAAATAGATTATATAATTACCATACACTATGAAACTTCTGGTAAAGAAACTATTAAAAACTGATCTAAATGCTCAATATGAAACAATATTGTAGAAACCGCTTCATATAAATAGAACAAACTAATAATGATTAATCATGCAAATGTCCATTTGCATGATTAACACATAACAATAAAATCTCGGCCCGAATCTAATAAAAAGCATTTAAATTTGTTCTTCTATGAGTGACAAGACTTTCATATGATTTTACTTGATAACTAATTTGGAGATCGAACTAGAACTTTTGTTGATGATAGAGACTTCAACTATTGTGATTTTGGCATAATAATTCTTCATGATTGCATTAGAATGTGTCAACTTATATTTGGTTGCGAAGTGAACCTTTTGATGACGACAGTAGGTAGAAATGAGTGCTAAGATGAACTCATCGTATTGTCCACCTACATACATATAACCATACAAGTATCTTTATTTTGATGATCTAGAATTATAACTCAACGCATCTTGGCAGGTTCTTTGTTGTTTTCATAAAACCACTTATCACTTCAAAATTCATTGTGGGGGGTCCTTTCATGATTTGAAAACCATTTAAAAGGGTCCGCGCTACATCCATTGCTTGACATGTAACATTATTTGAAACCTCTTTATATCACCATGGGGGGTCGTTTGCGGTATTAGAATCTGCCAAGGGAGCGACCACAATGACTTGCATGATCGACACATTACATATTCTAAAACCACTTTATGTTTCCACGGGGGGTCCCCTTTTTGTTAAAAAATGTATACTCGAGGGTGAGGGCCGGGTTTACCTATGGATTTTCGATTTGATTTGTTAGATCACGATCATCCTCTAAACAAATAAAATGTTTTATTGTTATAACATATAATAAAATATAATTTCGATCGGGGGGAGTCATCTTCGACTTCGATGGACAAAAGATTGTGGATTACTTCTGGGGACTTGGAAAGACCACTAATAATAAAGCGGAAAGTCTTGTTTCATACATGAGACTTCAAATTGCTCAATCAAGAAACATCCAAACCCTCATTGTTCTTGGAGACTCTGAAATAGTAATAAGGGATCTCCTTGGAAATTCAACCTTTGCCACCCAATTCTCCAGTGGCCTTTACTCTCGAATTAAAACCCTGAAACGACAATTTTCCAAGATCCACTTCTTCCATATTCTCCGCTCTCAGAATCAGGAAGTTGATCGCTTAGCTAAATCAACAAATACTATGGAATAGGGTCAAATATTTATCAACCAAAACTCCTCTCATGCATGGCTTCCTTAATTATCATTGTCTTTGATGGCTCCCCTTCACAACTCTGTACCTATCCTCTTTGAAATCTAACCCAGACCTACCCCCCTCCCTTTTTCCCATCCTTCCTGACTACCCCTTACCCCTTCCTACCCCCTTCCCCACACCCCCTCCCCCCCTCCCAGCCTCCCTCCTCGTCAAACTCCTCCTTCCCCTCCCCCACAGCTGCCCCTCCCCCTCGTCATGTGGCTTCATCCTCATGACCACGTGCCTCCCCTCTTCCTCCCTATGCCTTCTCCTCCTCTTCCCGTTCCTTTTCTTAACTCCTCGGCGCTTCTTTTGTACTCTATGATGCCCCTCCCATCTTTCATGGTGTCACTTCCCCTGCTCTTCTTTGTGCGAGTTCTCGTGGGTAATTCTTGTTCCCTATTCCATCAAGTGTGTGTAGACGCTCCCTCTCCTGCAATTATGGTTAATGTTGTGTACCCATTACATTTTTCATTTCTACAGTGAATTCCAAAAAAGCCCGCTTCTGTGCCCTCCCATCATGTAGCGGAGATCCAAATCCCCTTTCACTTTCCCATCCTGCATCTCAGAGGAATTGAAGGAGAAATTATGCGCTCTGTGTTTGGATGTCAGGCACATGGAAGAACGAACAGACTCTCATCTCTGGGACTTTCAAAGGGAAAACTAGGGGTTGTTGGATGAAGTAGCCAATTTTTAGGATCAATTACATCAACAATAACTCAAGCATAATCAAGAGATCACAATTGCACTCTGTGGGATCAATAGGAATACTAGGAAAATTGGAGAAATGGCACAACAAATGGTAAATCCTTTAAACCATCCTCAACATCCAGTGAATTCCAATGATTCAATAGGGTCAAGGATTCCCTCAACCTTCCACTCAGCAACAAACAACGAGCACCCTCTGGTACCTCCTGCTCCAACGATGGTTCCAGTCTAGCCGAACCCGGGAGAAGGAATTCATCACTCTGATGCTAATCCAACAACATATCCAACAAATCTCCAGGAGGACCCAGTAGCTTTCCAAAACTTTTAGACAGGTTTTTGATGAAATGCAATTTTTTGCTAATTTTGTTTACTTATGTAGCCATTTTTACATGGAAAATTAGTAACTCCTTTTGGACTGGTTTCACCAGCATAATTATTATACAACAGATAGTCAATTTTCTAGGAGAAGAACAAAGATCCCATTACTCTGCTTTATGTAATCTGGGGAAGTTAAAATTTATTTTTTTAATATAAAATCCCAACCGTTTCTATTAAAAATATATATAACTTTGATCATTTAATTAAACTATATAAACTATATTACAACTAATACTAAAGTTAAAATTTTAGAAGACTCTTATTTATAAAAACTAATAAAACTTAAAATTAAAGAAAATAGAAGAATTAAAATAATTAATATTTATTTAGAACTAATTAAAATAATTTTTTTGACTTTTTGTTTAAATAATTTAAATAATGTTACAACATTAGGCTCCAATTGGGGATGATGTCTCCGTAGGAACTAAAGAATTGTAGACCAGGTGCCTTATTTATTGGGTATGGAGTTATTATTTTGAAAAGAAAACTAATACTAAAACACTTCTTCTAGTGAATTTCTCTTTTGAACAAATTAATAAAACCTTTTCTTCTCATTTATATGATTAATCTATAATTGAAGAGATTGAACTACTAATAATTTCAAAATTTACCATGTTTTTAGAGGGTAAGACTAGTAAAGGATAAAAATATTTTCCCACATTCAACTTTACTAGGGAATTGTCTATAATAAATTTTGGCTTTAAGGGTCAAATTTATAACTAATATTTACTAACTCAATGGTTTACGGTTTAAAGATAAACATTTTATATTATGGCTTAAATTGAGGTTAGAACAAAGTTATTTATGAGGAAACTAATTTGATTGAGTAATAAGATAAAGATACCCATTGGTAATTTTTCTCATCCTCATGGTGTTGCTACACTTCCAAAAAGAATACATAGCCTATGGTGTAGTCACCCCGACATCACAGGCCTTGTTTCACTGTCAGCAAGTGTTCATAGCCCCGGTGAAGATACCTGCATTTCCCAATTGAATTTTCTTTCACTATCTCTTTCAATTTATTTGATACTTTGCATCAAATGGGGGCAATCAATATGTTTTACACACCAAGGAATGATATTTGTTTATCAAGGATGATTTGGAAATAATTGAGTGATAAAGTATACTCATAAGGTTTTCATTTCCTCAATCCTAACTATATCTTTCCAAAATATACCAATTCAATACTTGATTATTTTAATAATAAATAGAATGCCTTGAGTAAAGCTCTGAATTATAAGTTTGACATTAAAACCTCTACTTAGAAAAGAATTATCTAAAGCATCCTTTTTCAACATTCACTAGAAAATAAATAGGATATTCTCCTTTCTAGTTTAAAAATAACATGTCAAAATATGCATTAATAGTTAGAACAATCTATTCTATTAAGATTTATAAAGTTTGAGAACATATAGATTTATTTATTTAAAAAATAATACTTATTAACTTTTTGAACAACTAAAGTAAATGCTCAAATTATGAGATTATTTATGTACATAACCTTCCTCATCCTAATCAATTCAACTATGTTGATTAAGTGAAGTGAAACTTCCAGTGCAACCAACCAGAAAATTGATTATTTGAATGCAATTTACTTTCATTTTTAATCTTGAAACATAAAAGTATGGACATTTGTAACTAAACATAAAAGTTTGATCCATACCAAGGGAAAAAGAAAAATGTAACACTTACTCTTCCTGATGATTCAAGGAAAATTGCAACAAGGTCTTCAAAATCATGAAATATTACCTCCATTTCCTCGATGAATACCTCTGCTTGATCCATCTGACTGAATTGTTTTTCCATTATAATTGATTTCTCTTTAAATTATGCATGCTTATCAAAGCATTCTCCAATGTTTTGATCTCCAAATCCTTTTACTTTATCATATATAAGATTACTACTGAAATTTTTTGTAAATGGTAGAAAAATATTTTCTTCATGTTCCTTGCTACTATAGGAACAATCTTGTCTATGCTCTAAAACTGATTTAAATCCTTTATTACAACAGTGTTCAAAAATAAACTCAAAATATGGAAATTCAGACATCTCCCTTTGATCTTCTTGAAAATGATAAAATTCATTACGATGTTTATTATCACATACTAAATTTATTAAAACTTCAGAATGTATTTGAAACTCACCATTATTGTCCTAAGAAGAAATATCAATCTACCAAATGAAATCTTGACTTTTATCTTTCAAAGTAGAAAAAAGTATCGTATATCCTTGAAACTCTTCACGAATATGTCTATAGTAGTTATCTTGTTTAGATTCATCATCAGTAAATTTGTTTTCCTCATTATGAAAATTACTTGAAAAATTTATGCAAAAATCAGTTTCCCATTCGTTAACATATTGTTGATCTAAAATATTTAAAGGCTCTTCTTGTTTTTCAACAATATGAATTAAGGATGTATACTTATCTGATTTGTTTTGTTCATCTTCTTCTCTTTGCTCCTATGTATCCATATTCTCATCCTTTATCTAACCAAGCAGTTTCCCACATGCACATAAACTATTCTCTATCTCCTCAACATCCATGAACATATGTTGCAAAGTTGGAGACTTCCTTTCTCTGAGATAAAATTCCAAATCAAGATGATGTGCTGTTGCATAATACACCTTGGAAACAACTTTAGAAGGTTGAATATCAACTAGAAAATTGTGATAATTATTTTCAAATATTTTGTTGAACCTTGCAACAGTTTCATCTTTCCTTCTTTTTATAGCATAAAATTCAGAAAGATATTGATGATGAGATTTATTTTCAGCCCATTTGTGCAAGAAAAGATCATAACAATCAATCCAAGAATCAATAGAATCAGATGCTAAGTCTCTAAACCATCTTATGACCTCTCCTTCTAAAGACTAAGTGAACATCCTCATGTTGAATATCTAAGCAATATATAAAATGTTTGAAGGCTTCCATGTGTTTTTTCTACTGAAACATTATCTTCTCCACTGAATTTAGGAAGATATTTGAAAATTTTGGAAGGTAAATCATGAAGGAGAGATGACAATTTAAGAGGTTTATATCAATTTATAACCCAAGGATGAATCTTTGCAAGTTGTTCAGAAGGTATACTACTGACTATAGGAGCTAATATATAAGTCTAATTCTCAATTAGTTTACAAGACTGATTATGTTTTGGAAGAATAGGGATTTGGACTTTTTGTTCAAGATAACTTTCAAAAGATACGAATGCAAGAGCCTTATCACTATTTACAAAAGGAACTAATGAATATATATTATCTATTTGAGGAACACAAGGAGAAGCCGGGGTTTCTTTTTCTAAGAAAAGAGACGAGACTTTGAATGTATGATCCTCTGACTGTACAAGATAGCAGATTTTTTTTTTCAGATCTATAAGAAGGAGTAGTAAAGGACAAATCAACAGATATAAAATTTCTCGAAATAAACTTACCTTTTGGTACTTGATCATTTTATAATGATTCTTCATTTATTTTTCAACAGAGCTCACTTCCTAGTGGAGTCTTGAAACTTTGATTGGAATCACAATGGAGTCACCGGGTGAAAACTTAATTGAAAGATAAACTTGAAACTCTTATGCAACTTGTTATTTGACTATCGTTCACCAACAAGAATAAGATATAATATTTATCATACCCCGGGGAAACTATTTAGAACCTTCGTTCCCCGAAAACAACCCAAAAAATATGTTGTAACTTGAGATGGTTACTGGCTACTTGAAAACGATGCCAAGAAATATTGAACCAAATTTAGATCCAATTTGGCTCTTGGACCAGAGGGGGCTCCCTCAAAGACAAATAGAAACTGGTTGATCACTGCCACTAAACAACAACTCACATCATTAAGCACATATGCCATATTTGAATGTTGAATAAAAGAATAAACATGGTTGAAGATAATGATCACAACAGAGTGGAATAAAAAGGTTGTAACTTCAAAGATCAGAGGCGTAATCCACTGGGAATAGATTCTTATAGAACAAAGCATAAAGTTGATAGGTGGATGGTAGAAAAAAATAGAAGCTAACAAATAATTTGACATAAATGGTGAGTAAATAAGTCACTATTTTTTCGATAATAGAGAGAAAATGAATTGTTGGGCATTGCTTTAGTGAATTCATCTCTAAATAAATGTAATACACTGAGCATGAAAATGAATTCAGTATCAAAACATTCCATTCAATCTTAATAGTAGTTTATTGAATATATATATAATGTAGGAAAGGTTCATGACTGAAATCCTTTCACTGTAAGTATTTCTTATGTATAAATACTTCACACGTAAGCAAGGCTTGATAAAAATATTCATTTAACAGTGGATGTAGTACCGAATTGTTAACTTGCAAATTGAGATTTCGTAGAGAAGAACATAAATGGAATTTTGAAGGATCTTAGCACTGAAATTAGAAAAGAAACAAGGATTTATTCAGATAAAAGATGAATCCAATGAACCGCTCTAATTCATGAAAATTTACATAATCGATAGCCCCACGGGCTCATAAAAAAGAGCACAATCCTCTTTACTGTTGATATCTTCCCCAATCCCCTTCCTTTTGTCAAATCCTTTGTTGCTTCTTTTATATTTCTTGAATGCTATTATGAAGCCTTCAAATATGAAATTGTTGGCTTATTTGATGCCTTAAAATTTGATATTGCCAGACATAAATCAATTCTTACAAGTTTATTTACAACAGTTTCATAGGACAAAATAGCTTAAATAATTACCATACACTACGAAACTTGTCGTAAACAAACTAATAAAAACGGATATGATGCTCAATATGATCCAATATTGTAGAAACCGATTCATATAAATAGAACAAATTGATAATGATTAATCATGACAATGTCCATTTGCATGATTAACACATAACAAGAAAATCTCGGCATGAATTTGATAAAAATCCTATAAATGTGTTCTTTTGTGAGTGACAAGACCTTTGTATGATTTAACTTTAAAATAGAGATCGAACTAGAACTTATGTTGATGGCAAAGACTTCAACTGTTGTGAATTTGGCATAATAATTATTCATGCTTGCATTAGAACATGTCAACTTATATTTGGATGCGAAACAAACCTTTTGATGATGACAACAAGTAGAAATGAGTGTTAAGTTGAACTCATCGTATTGTCCACGTGCATACATATGACCATACACATATCTTTATTTTGATGATCTGGCATTATAACTTAACGCAGCTTGGCAGGTTCTTTGTTTTTTTTTGGAAAACCACTTATCGCTTCAAAAGTCATTGCAGGGGGTCCTTTCATGATTTGAAAACCATTTAAAGGGGGACACATTGCATCCATTGATTGAAACGTAGCATTCTTTGAAACCAATTTATATCACCGCAGGGGGGTTATTCGTGGTATTGGAATCCACCAAGGGAGGGTCCACGGTGACTTTCATGATCGGCACGTTTCATATTCCAAAACCACTTTGTGTTTCTATGGGGGGGGGGGGGATTTTTGTTAAACAATGTATAGTCAGGGGGGCAGTTACATGTGGACCATCAAAATTCTTTGTCGGAGTACAATCACCCTATAAACAAATAAAATATTTTATTGTTATAACATCTAATAAAATATAATTTCGATCATTTAATTAAACTATATTACAACTAATACTAAAAACTAACACTAAAGTTAAAAGTTATAAGACTATTATTTATATAAACTAATTAAACTATATTACACCTAATACTAAAAACTAAAACTAAAGTTAAAAGTTATAAGACTATTATTTATATAAACCAATTAAACTTAAAAGTAAAGAAAATATAAGAATTAAAATTATCTAATTAACTAATTAATATCTATTTAGAACTAATTAAAATATTTTTTAATTTTTTATTTAAATAATTTAATTAATGTTACAACAAGTTCAACAATTGGTATTAGAGCGGGTTCCTTCAGAAATAGTCTAAGCGCTAGAAGGTATATCTCAGGAGCACACATGGCTAGTCAAGAAGGTTTATCCACAAACAGGGCTCCATTGTTTGACAGAAAAAACTATGCATTTTGAAGTATGAGGATGCATACTTATCTAATGGATCTTGGGTTTGATATTTTCAAATCAATCATGACTGGATATATAGCCCCAAAAACTCCACCAACAGATAACACCAAGAAGAAGGTTAGTGAACATAATGCAAAATCCATGAATGTTATCTTGTGTGGTCTATCGTAATCATGATTTTTTAAGGTGATGCATTGTGAATCAACAAAATATATTTGAGACAAACTTCAAAACATTTATGAAGGAAATGGCAAGGTGAAGAAGGAAAATCTCCAAACTCATAGAAGACAATTCAAGAATTTGAAAACGAAAGATGAAGAAAATTTTGCATCTTATTTCCTTCGAGTGTATGAAATTTTCAATACCATCAGAGGACTTGGTGAGAAGGTTGAATAACCAATGATTGTGCAAAAGGTGCTAAGGTCTCTCCCCTCAATATTTGATTCCAGGGTCTTTGCAATTGAAGAAATGAAGGATATGGATAAACTAATGATAGATTATCTGCATCGGATTCTCACTGCATATGAGATGAGGACAGAAAAATAAAAGCCAACATGGAAGGAAGCAACCTTGAAAGCATCAAAGAAGACAAAAGGACACAAATTCTATGATTTTTCCACCCATGAATCAAATACATAAGAAACACAATTTGTGAGAAAGCTAAAAGGAGGATATGGCAATTACAAAGGTAAGCTACAGTTCAAATGTTTTAATTGTGGTAGAATATGACATTTTGTTTCTAAATGTCCATATGCAAATAGGGAAGACAATGATGATGAGGATAGTAATGATAAATAAGAACATAACAATAAATGCAAACCTTATAGACACAAAAGAGGAAAATATATTAAGAAGAAGAGTTTTTACTCTAGAGAGAATAATAGCTCATCTAGAGAAAGTGATGGATATATTTCTGATATTGACAAAGAATAATTCATCTTAATAGACATGGATACAAAGTCTACTGATAAATAAAATGAAGACAATCAGAAAGAAAAATCAATTTCAAAAGAATAATACATTAATGGGGAAGTGAACCTTGAAGCAGAACTCGTTAGTGTCTTAGAAGAAATAGATAGACTCAGGGGAAAGAATAAAAAGAAAAAAGAGAAATTGAAGAAATATGAAAAGAAGGATCATGATCTTGTTGAAACAAAAAAATAGTTATCATCCCGAAGAATCAACTAGAAGAGGCAAAAAGGATAGAAGAAGTGGTGAGAATCCAACTGAGAGAAAAAGAAGAAAATTGCGAGAAGCTAGAAGCTTAAATAGTTTCCTTAAGAAAGGAATTAGAGAAAACAATTGATCAATTGAATAGGAGATTGAATTTTGGAAAGAGTACTGCAATATTAGATAATATTCTCAGTTTCCAAATGTCACCATTCATCAAGATAGGTCTTGGCTATGACGAAAAACAAAATATCCCTAAGGGAGATACAAGCACTAAGGTCACAAAGCCACCAGAAAAGGAAAATGAAGAAAACCCTAAAATCTATGCAAATATTCTCAAAGGATCCATCAACAATGAAATCAATAGTAGGAAAGGAAATCATGACCAACATAATTATGATTCTTCTCGCAAGTATGAGTTCAAAAGAGCCCTTCCACCAATAAGAGCTTTCACAACCCAGTACCGAAATCTGTTTCTTGGCTATTGATTTTCTTGCAATAATTTTGGTCATAAAACAACATAGCGTAGAGCTTATGAAAGAAGTGATCATGTGAGAGATAGAAATAGAGGTTGTTATAAAACCTTAAAGAATGATTATGTGAGAAACAAAACTAGAAGTTCTCATGGGTTTGTTGATAGAAACTACAATTCATTTGTTCCCCTACTTGGTTACAATGTTGAATGTTACAAGTGAAATAACTATGGGCACATAGCATGTGACTGTAGAATTAGAATAATAAAGTCTCCTAAATAAAATAGGGAAGAATATTCTCTTACCAAGCATAGAGAAGAATACACAAAGGTGTGGAAAAGGAAGCAAGAAGAACCGAAGAAAGAATAACGTAGACTTGCAATGTATGCTCAAGATAAAGGAATCCAATGGTACATTAATAGTGGATGTTCAAAACACATGACAAAGGATCAGAACAAATTTCTCATCCTAAAGGAAGAAAAATGAGTCATCGTTACCTTTGGGGATAATGCTTCTACGAGGATAATTTGAAAAGGTATCGATAGTATTGATAATGGAAAGACTAAAACACAGAATGCCTTGTATGTTGAAGGGTTAAAAAACAATCCTCTAAGTGTTAGTCAAATGTGTGATCAAGGTTACAACCTCACATTTCATTCTAAAGGATGTGAGATAAGGAAAGTAGGTTAAGGAATATTAGTGACAAATGCAAACATAATCCAAGCAATGTATACATTCTTAATAAAGTCAAAGGAGAAAAATGATGTATGGGACAAGTAGACTGTTAAATTTAGAGATGCTATTAAGTTCTTTTCAATTTACTAGACAATAATAGCATAAGAAGGATCATTGAAAGATACACAATCACAAGGTACCTAGCATTTATCTTGGGAAACCATTATGGGGGAGAAAACCCAGCAAAAACTTCCTTAATATAGATTGCCAATACAATGCCAAGATAAAATACCAAACACAAGAGTATATCCAACACTGAGCAATGCGCGTCTCTCTTCCTTCTTTTGGCAACTGCAGCTTCTTTCAAACTTGTGCACTAGATGAGTGACTTGAGTGAGTGGGTGAATGAGGTGCTAGCCTCTCTTATTTATACTAGATAAGGAGTGCTATGGTGGTGTATCTTCATCAAGTAGGGCCAACTTCTTCACTTAGTGGCTAAAACCACTTTAATTAGCCCTAGGGGCTGACTTCTCAATCAACATCATATAATTAGGGTTTGACCAATCCACAAAAGGGGATTTGGTCATACATAAGTCCCGAAATGATCAATCCACAAAAGGGGATTGATCCATAAGATAATAACTCAATAATAAGTAGAATATACTTCACAGTTACAATATTTCAACACTCCTCCTTAACAAGAAGGGTATTCTACAACATCATCAGGAGAGAGAGAGAGGGGGAAGCAACATCAACAACATCTGGAACACTGAATGGCATATATATAAATCATCAGAAGTTTTTCTCATCATCAATAACATCATCATTCAAAACATGAATCTGGAGAATCATCATCATCATTCACAGCATGGAGTTGGAGTATCATCATCATCATTCACAACATGGAGTTGGAATAGCATCATCATCATCTTTCATAGCATCGAGATGGAATCTGAAACATAAACATTAGTTAGCATAAAATCTATAACAACAACAACAACAACATCAACGACAACATGAGGTTGAAGCAACAACATCATCACAACACTAGGCTGGAGCAACAACATCATCACAACACAAGGCTGGAGAAACAACATCATCACAACATGAGGCTAGAGAAACAACATCATCATCATCATCATAGGGAAACAGAATGAGACAGGTGTAACAACATTTTGTGGTACTCTAACAGTCCCTAGGGATGTTCCCAGGAATCATAAGATTCCCTAAGATATAAAATCCTAACGGAGCTACCATGTGGTACTCTGATAGATCGTCCTTACCAGAACTTCGGGATCTTCCCAAGAATCATAAGATTTCCTAGGATTATAAAATTCCTAACGGAGCTACCACTACTGACCACAACTGGCATATACATGCACAGGTACTCTGACAGACTGTCCTTACCGGACCTTTGGGACCTGTCCAGGGATGATTAGTCCCCTAGGATATAAAATACTAATTGAGCTACTCGTTGTTGGTCAGGATACCATAGTATCATCAACATCACTCCCCCTTTCGAGGGAGGTCCTTTCAGACTATACTAATATTGTCTCAAAAGTGATCAAACTTTACATGAGACAGAGGCTTGGTCAACACATCTGCAATCTGCTCATCAATGCCAACTTATTGGAGATTTATAGCTCCTCTCTGCACCATATCACAAATGTAGTGATATTGTATTTCTATGTTCTTTGAATTGTCATGGAACATAGGGTTCTCTATCATATTTATACAAATTTGGTTATCACATAGAATCATGGTTTCTTCCATCTCCAGATCAAATAGAATTGTCAACAACTTTCGAAGCCATATGGATTCACAACTAGTGGAACATGCAACAATGTATTCTGCTTTTGATGTGCTGAGATCAATATTGGATTGCTTCCTACTCTGCCATGAAGTCATGGATGACCCCAGACTGAAACAAAATCATGAAGTGCTCTTTCTGTCAGAAACACTTCCATCCCAATCTAAATCGGTATAACCAATCAGTCCGAAGTCATGAACCCCATTATAACAGAGACCAAAGTCCAACGTATCCTTAAGGTATCTCATCACATTTTTTGCAGAAACAAGGTGAACACGTCTGGGCTCTACCAGATACTGACTCAAGGTGTTCACAAAAAAACATATATATGGCATGGTATTCATCAGATACATCAACGATCCAATGATCTGTCTATACAACGTAGCATCAACCAATTCTGATGAAGTATCAACCAATAGCTTCAACTTTGTATCCATGGGTGTGTTCATGGATTTACACTCCAACATGTCAAACCTCTTCAGTATTTCAACTAAATACTTCCCTTCATTGAGAAATATCTTCTTTGGGCTCTACCAAACCTCAAGACCTAAGAAATAGTGCATTAGGCCTAGGTCTTTCAGCTCAAATTCTACAATGAGCTTCTTCTTACAATTAGTGATGAGATTTTCTTCTCCAGTTAAGAATAAGTCATCCACATTCAGCAGCAATATAACTGGCTCATCATTCATAACCTTGAAGTAAAGGTTAGAATCAACTTTACTCTTGGTAAAGCCCAAGCTCGTTCAGAAATTGTCAATTTTTCCATACCAAGCTCTAGGAGCTTGCTTCAATCTGTACAGATCCTTCTTCAACCTGCAAACATGAGTCTTTATATCTTCAACTTCAAACCCTTGAGGTTGTTCTATATACGCTTCTTCTTCAATGACACCATTTAAGAAGATTGTTTTCACATCCATCTGGTGTAACTTCCACTTCATTTTTTCTATAAGAGCTATGATGGTTATGATAAAAGTGTATCTGGCTACAAGAGCAAACGTCTCTTCATAATCAATGCCTTCCTTTTGAGAAAGTCCATGAGCTACAAACCTTGTTTTATTTTTTTCAATACTTCCATCAGCAGCATGTTTTATCTTGTATAACCATTTGGAAGATACCACATCTTTGTTCTTTGGCTTGGGAACTATTTCCCATACATCATTCTTTATAATGGATTGGTATTATTATGTCATGGCATATTACCATTCTTTCTTCTAAATGGCTTCTTCAAAGAAAGTAGGCTCCTTTTCTATGAGATCACACATCAAAGCCATATAACTGGAGAATGGCTTAGGTTTCTTGACTTGTCTCATGGTTCCTTCTTGGGAACCATACTTCTCTCCATCTTGATTAAGTTACCTTTCCCAAGTTGGCTTTCTCTTGTGATAGATCATCATCTAGGGAGGTTCTTGAGATTCTATCATATCATTATCTTCTTGAATCTCATCATCAGGGGTATTTGCAACTTCCCTTACTGGTTCTGCAACTCTGGGAGCTATAGGCTCTTCTTCATATACTTCTTCAAGATGGCATCTTCTTGATTTCTTGAGTGTTGCATATTCATCAAAGGTTACATCTCTGTTGATATCAATGTGATGGTAACCTGGTATGTAAATTTTGAAGGCATTTGAGACCTTGCAGTATCCAACAAATTTTCCCTTCTTTCTTGAAGGGTCCAGCTTGGTTCTCTTCTCTTTCAAAATGTGTACAAACACTAGACAACCAAATATCTTGAGATGGCTTACTTTTGTCTTCTTTCCGAAGAACATTTCTTCGGGGGTTTTGAACCCAAGTTCACTATGGGATAATATGTTTTGAACATACATGGTTGTTCTTGTTGCTTCAGCCCATAAGTGCATTGGAAGATCTTGATCATGGATCATAGTCTGCACTGCTTCCATTATAGTTTTGTTCTTTCTTTCTGCTACACCATTTTGTTCAGGATTGTAGGGAGTGGTGAGCTCTCTCTTAATCTCAGCATCTCTACAAAAGCTTATAAATTATTTTGAGGTGTATTCTCCTCCATTATCTGACCTGAGTATCTTGATTTTTCTTTCAGAGAGATTCTCTATCAAGGATTTGAATTCCTTGAATTTTCCAAACACTTCATCTTTTGATTTCAAGAAGTAAACCCAAGTCTTGTGAGAATAGTCATCAATAAATGACACATAGTATACATACCCACTAAGAGAGGTTGATGGCATTGGGCCACATACATCTGAGTGCATGAGCTCCAAGACTCATTATGCTTTATCATCTCTCTTCGGAAAAGGATTCTTTATGTTATTTCCTTGCGCACATCCCTTGCACACACCTTCATGATCAACCTTGAATTCCGGTAGACCTATAACTACCTTTCTCACATATGGTAAGGCATTGTAGTTGATGTGAGCCAGTCTTTTATGCCAAATTTCACATGGACTCTTAGTGGAGTGAGTCAAGGCTACATCTGAGTGACCTTTTAATTTGTATAGGCCACCTTCTTTTGTTCCAATAACAATTGCATCTTCTATGGTTTTTACTTTAGGCCACATAAGGACTTCACCATCTATGAATGCAACCCTGAAGCCTTTCTTATATAAACCTGAGATAGAACAAATTCTTCGTCAAACCTAGTACATATAGTACATCCTTCATCTTCATTGGGGTCCCTGAATCAAGTTTGTAGGTGGATTCTCCCACTCCTTTGATAGGGCACTGGTAATCATCTCCAAGTGTAACTTTCTAGGGAAAGTTATTTTATGTAAGGACAGAGAGAATTTCTCTCTGACTTTTCATGTGCTTAGAAGCACCACTATCTATGAGCCAAGTATCCTCTTCAGGTGACATTGATTCTGAGAGGGCAGAGAATAAGACATAGTCTTCAATCTTTTCTTTAATCATCTTTGTGGGTGGCTCATCATCTTCAACTTCATGGGCATGGTGTCTTTTGTTATTTCTCTTCTGATATTATTCTCTTCTAGTTGATCAATTTTTATCAATATGTCCCATCTTGTCACAAGGGTAATATTGATAAGAGGAGAAATCCTTTTCTCTTCTTTGACCTTTCTAAAACTTCTGGAATCTCCTTGGAGGGTGAGATTCTTTGTAGATGAGTCTCTTTGAGGAGTGATATTCCTTATGTAGGTAGGTCTCCTTATTGAAGTGATACCTTCTCTTTCCTACTTTAGCATCAGAAGATAGGGCTTGATATTCATCCCTTAGTAGTACTACTTCTCAGTTAATTACTCTTGCCTCTTCTTGAACACATTCTTCCCAAAGACTGTCAAATTGGAGTTTTTCCTTTCTTACACAAATAGTTTGGATGAAGGCATCCCAAGGTATTGTGAGACCATGAAGAGAACCATTATGAGTTCATATTCATCTAGGTTGTCTCCAATTGTTTCTAGTTGTTTCTTGAATTGAGAAACCCTAGAGAAATGGTCATGAACGATTTCTCCTTTCTGCATATTTGTATTCTTAAGTTGGGTTCTCAAGTACATATTCTGGTTAATGTTCATTCCTTCATACATCCAGTTAGGGAATCAAAAATTTCTTTTGGAGTATTCTTATAGGATACTTAAGGGATCAAGTGGTCTTTAATAGAGTCTGCAATGATTATTTTGGCCCTAACCATATCCTTTTGGTACTTTGCTTTATTTGTAGCATCTACGGGTTCTGGTAAATTTTCCTTGATGAATCTTGTAAGGTCATTATCTTCAAGAATGAGTGCAATCCTATACTTCCAGGCACGAAATTTATCCACACATTCTAACTTTTCAACAAGCTTGGTGCTTGCAGACATCTTGACCTGGAGCTGAGAAAATGACCAAAAATTGAAAGTGCTCAGAAATTAGATCTGAACTTACCAAGAGGTGTGCTTGGTTGAGGCGAGTATCCTGGTGCAGTCTATTTTCCGAAAATCCAAATTTTACCCCTTGAAACTGGGCTTGTGCAAATCTGGACTGGTACTAGTTCTAGTTTCCTAGTTTTTTGGTTTTCTAGTACCAGTGAAAACTAGGGTTTCACTTTCTAGAGGCTCTTGCCACTAAAAAGGTGCGTTGAAGTTGCCAATGAGTTCACCAGGCTAGGGCGCACTTCCCTAGATATTTTTTAGGTTGAAATTATCTTCCAACAAAAGCCCTAATTTTCTTGTATGACAACAATGACATTTTTGTTAACCTAGTGAAAGGTGCGTTACTCTGTCAAGATCTAATACCATGTTAAATTTAGAGTTTCTATTAAGTTCTTTTCAATTTACTATACAATAATAGCATAAGCAAGATCACTGAAAGATACACAATCACAAGGTACACAACATTTATCCTGGGAAACCCTCATTGCGAGAAAACACAGCAAAAACTTCCTTAATATAGATTGCCAATACAATGCCAAGATAAAATACCAAACACAATAGAATATCCAACACTAAGCAATGTGCCTCTCTCTTCCTTCTTCCAGATACTAGAGCTTCCTTCAAACTTGTGCACTAGATGAGTGACTTCAGTGAGTGAGTGAATAAGGTGCTAGCCTCTCTTATTTATACTAGTTGAGGAGCGCTAGGGTGGTGTCTCTTCATCAAGCAGAGTCGACTTCTTCACTTAGTGGCTAAAACCTCTTTAATTATCCCTAGGGGATGACTTCTCAATTAGCATCATATAATTAGGTTTTTACCAATCCACAAAAGGGGATTTGGTCATACATAAGTCTTGACATGATCAATCCACAAAAGGAAATTGATCCATAAGATAATAACTCAATAATAAATACAATATACTTCGCAGTTACAATATTTCAACATAGACAAAATCTATTTATGGTATAGAAGGATGGGTTATTTAAACTTTAAAAATATAGTAAAAAGGACACAAAAAATAAGAGATATTCAAAGGATCTCAAAACCTACATACAATATTTGCAAACCATTTAGCACAGAAAGAAAACAAGAGTTAGTTTCAAAACAAATGGGTACTCAACATCAAGGCCATTGGAACTTGTACATGCAGACCTCTGTGGGCCAGCAAGAACACAAAATTTAAAAGGTGAGAGTTATTTTATGATTCTTATTGATGATTACACAAGAATGACATCAGTTACATTTCTTAAAGAAAAATCTAAAGGATTTGAGAAGTTTAAATCTTTCAAAGACCTAGTTGAAAAAGAGACTGATTTAAAAATCAAGTGCATAAGATCATATAGAGGAGGTGAGTTTACATCTTATGAATTTGATGAATTATGTGAGAAACATGGAATCAAGAGACATTTTTCGGCAGCAAGAACTCCACAACAAAATAGAGTTATAGAAAGGAAGAAAAAAATTGTACAAGAAATGGCTAGAACAATGGTGAATGAAGACAAACTACTAGACACCTTTTGGAGAGAAGTAGTTAGCACAACAGTCTACAATTTGAATAGAGCAAAAATTAGAGTGAATAATAGCAAGACACCTTATGAATTATGTAAATGTATACCATCTACAATCAAATACTTCAAAGTATTTGGAAGCAAGTGCTCTATAAATAGAAATGAATATAATTTAGGCAAGTTTGATTCTAGAACATATGAAGGTATCTTTCTTGGCTATGCATATAGAATCAAGCCCTACAAATGCTGCAACAAAAGACTGCAAAAGGTTGTAGATAGTATTGATGTAATATTAGATGAATCAATAACTCAAGAGGAAAAGTCACAAACAAATGAAGATCCAGAGGAGACAATCTATAAAGAACAATAAAATGAAGAAGAAAAGAAAGGACAAGAAGAAATAGAACATCAATATCCAAATACACCATTCAGAATTGTCCAAAAGAATGATCCACAAAGTCGGATTCTTAGTGATATCAATGCAGGATTTCAAACTAGAAGAAGAATGAAATTTTCTTTGCTATCTAAAATACAACCCAAGAATTTTACACAAGCTAGTGATGATAAGCATTGGGTTAATGCTATGGAAGAAGAACTAAATCAAATTGAGAAGAATGAGACATCGAAACTTGTGCCCAGACCAAAATACAAGAATTTGATTGGCACCTAATGGGTCTTAAGAAGAAAATTGGATGAAGATGGATAGGTAGTAAGAAACAAAGCAATATTGGTCTGTAAAGGGGGTATTTAATTAAGAAACCTTTTCTCTAGTTGCAAGATTAGAAGTAATCAGAGTGTTTTGGCATTTTCAGGTCTCAATAATTTTAAAGTCTATCAAATGGATGTCAAGTTAGCCTTTATAAATGGAAATCTAGAGGAAGAAGTATATATTTAACAACCAGAAGGATTTCAGTTGTCAGACAATGAATATTATGTATGCAGACTGAAGAAATCACTATATGGACTAAAGCAAGCTCCCAGATCTTGGTATTCAAGACTTGAAAAATACCTAAAACAACAAGTTTTCAAAAGAGGGCCTGCAGAAAACAATATTTTCATCAAAATAAACAATGAATATCTTTTCATCATTATGGTTTATGTGGATGGTATCATTTTTGGAAGTAATGTTGATAGAATGAGCCAAAAGTTTGTATAAGAAATGCAAAAGAATTTGAGATGTCTATGCTTGGAGAATTGTCATTCTTTCTAGGTTTGCATATTTCTCAATCACGTAAAGGAATATTCATTTCTTAGACCAAATATATCAAGGAAATTTTGAATAAATTTAGAATGCAATCCTGTGCACCTATTAGTACAACCATGATCACATGATGAAAGTTGAGAAAATATGATGAATCTCTAGAATAAAATCAAACACTGTACATGTCAATGATTGGTATCCTACTATATGTGATAACATCAAGGCCAAACATGATGCAAGTAATAGGATCGGTTTCAAGATTTCAATCTGCACCAAAGGAGACACATGTGCAAGCAATAAAAATAATATTAAGATATCTGAAGGGCACATTGGACTTTGGCTTGTTGTATTCAAGAATTAAGCACTTCACTCTAACATCATATACATATGCAGATTGGGCAGGAAGTATTGATGATAAGAAAAGTACCAGTGGAGGAGCATTCTTTCTAGGAAATTGTCTAGTATCATGGTTGAGAAAGAAAAAAACTTCAATCTCTCTATCCACAACAGAAGCCAAATATATTGCAACAACATCATGTTGCACGCACATTATTTGGATGAAGTAGACACTGAAGGATATCAAGGTAGAATATGATCAAATTCTCTCAATTATCTGCGACAACACAAGTGCAATCAACATTTCAAAGAATCGTTTTATGCACTCAAAGACAAGCATATTCCAACCAAGTACCACTTCCTAAGAGAAAAGGTAGTTGAGCAAAGTGACAAGCTGGAATACATTACCACCAAAGAACATGTTGCAAATATTTTTACCAAAACCCTTCCCAGAGACACATTTGAATATCTCCTTAGTTGGTGCTCAGCTAAGGATATATTGTTTGTATCTACATTATCAAATCCTATATTATGGGAAGTATCTTAGTAAGCAGGATACCTAGAATCCTTAGCCATTGTTTCCATAGAAGTCTAATTCTTAATTGGATTTTTTTCTTGTATTGTCTTCTTCCTTCTCTCCCCCANAGTTGTATGAGATGTATTAGTTGTAAAATAAAAATTATCTCATGGTCACAACCTATCTCAATAATTTGAAGTGGAGTTATCTTTTTGAATATTGAAGGTCCCTACCTAAATTTGAGCCACATTTTTCCTATATGTTTATAAATCTTATTACTCTTTTCAAATAGGGATCATTGTTCGAAACTTTGGAGGTCTCAGAATGACTAGGGGTGAGAGTGATTAATAAGTAGGTAAGGTTTATATTGGTTGAATATGGCTACCAAGTGAAGACAAGGATATGTGAATTCAAGAGGAAAACATAATGTGATTTATTAATAAATAGTTCTTCATTTGAAAAAGTGAATCAAATATTTCTAGAGGCAAATTATTATAAGACATACATTCATGCATCATAGCCCAAAGTCAATGGGAAAAGTGTTGATGCTTGTAGCATCAAACAAGTATTTTCGCATATGTCTAAGTGTCTAGACATGTGGAAGTTGTCCAAAGCCTTCTACCTTGAGACTTTACTTTAATTAAAGCAATTATTAAAGTAAAGTGTTTTTATCAGTGAGTTGAGTTTTATTTAAAGAAACACTTTAATTAGCATTAGTGAATTAAATAATAGCCACTAATATCAAGTGAGGTTAGAAGTAATATCAACTGTCAATTACTTTGGAGATTAGGGTTAGATCATAATTCAATCTTATAAAAGAAAGGAAAGGGTGAAGGAGAAGACATTTACTTGATATTATTGAGAGTAGAGAATGACTTTTGTTCAAACGATTAGATCATGAAGGACTGTGATTCAAGGAGATATTGGATAGGTGGAGAAGGAATTCCATGTAGAGATCAAGTCATGGAGAAAATAGAATAGTGGCAGTTGCAAGTGGGCTTCATTTGATTGAATCCACAGTAACAGGGTCAAGTCG
>ML781150.1:215241-237460 GCA_009831015.1 Picea engelmannii | reverse complement strand
TTCCCTTGTTGAGAAGGGTTTCCCAGGATACTTCTTGTGTTCTTGTGCATGGTGCTTCTTCTTGTGATCTTGGTTGCTGCAACATTAATGGTTATGGTTAAATGCTAAAAATGGAATTAACTTCATGCTTAACCTTGCTTATTGAAAAATCAACAGCAGAGACAAAGAACCGCTCCATCATTGGTTCTGTCAGGGCTATGATACCTGACCAGGAGTTTCCTATGTTTCTTTGGGAAGAGGCGTGTAACATGGTGGTATATGTGCAGAAAAAGAGTCCTCACATGATATTGGGGGGAAAGACTTCGAAGAAGGAATTATCAGGAGCGAATCCATAGATAAGAAATTTGAGGCTCTTTGGTTGTCCAGTCTACATCCATGTTCCTGTGGGGAAGAGAAAGAATCTAGAGCCTTCATGACAAAAGGGTATATTTGTGGGGTACAACGAGACCTCAAAGGCTTACAGGATCTTCATTTCAGTGAAATGGAATATAGTTGTGAGTGGAGATGTTAATTTCAAGGAGAAATTGGAATCTAGGAGATCTCAAGAGTCATCAACAGTGACAAAGGACAAGGAGCAGCAGGCTCCAAAGGATGAGCAACAGTCAACAACTCAGAATTTAGGTGGGGAGAAGGAGTTATCCCCTTTTTAGTTCTATCAAGAGACCTAGGTGGATATTAAAAACATTGAGGGATGTCGATGAGGCTCCTAGGAGTACGGTTAGAGAGTGTAGGCCTCCAAGGAAGTTTTTGAACTATATGGCGCTTATGAGTAGCATCATTGATTCTAAGCCTTCAAATTTTGAGGAAGTATCATATCGGTAGGTATGGCAGGATGCCACGGTAGAGGATTGTTGGTGCAAGATTGAGACCAAGTTTCTCAAAGGTTACCAACAAAGGCATTGATGTAGTCTAGGTATGCTAGAATATTCAACCTTCTGCAAGGGAAGGAGGTCTCACCCAAAGTGTAGCCGAGATGTGTATGATGAAGTTAGAAAAGTGGAACCTGACATCGAATCTATTTTTCACCTCTCATATTCATATATTAAAACTAAAGATGCACAATGACAGTGATCAAATACTGAATAGACATAAATTATATAGTTTACGTAACACAATCATATATCCATGCACATCATAATAGACATGAGTGATGCAGGAGCATCACCAGCAACAAGCGAGCGTGGGACAAAACGCCAACACATTTTGGCACATGATGAATTGTTTGAAATGTTTTGAAGTTTGATATGCCAAACTTAAATGTAATAGTTAAGAAAGAGTGTACTTGTAGATTGTAATGAGACCTTGAGCGCCCCGCTCTCGTTTGAAGGACTAAGAGGAATTTATGCTAGTAAATGTAAGTAGGTAGACTTAAATTCCTAGATTAGACAGTTTTAGGAGCCAAAGGGAAAATGGATATGGACACCCTCACTTGTATCATTGTAACATTAGCATGATCAATAGAGCATAGAGAACAAGAAGCAGGAAGCTATGTAGAAGAACCCATGTACAGAAGTTTTGGATTAATACAAAGATCTTTAGTTCAGACTCATGGTGTTCAATTTCTTTCTGTGTTTGTACATGTTGATTGATATATTCTTGTTACTCTCTGTTATGCATTTATTTTGATGCATGAATGTATGATTTCACATTTAATGTCTGAAATATGAAGAGAGGGAGAGTAAAGAATGAGTTTCAATTGTTTCTCTATCTGAGCAAGAGTTTTCCTGTAAGGAGTGCAGTGAAATTGTCTGCAAGGTGTGTGTTGACAGAAGTCAAAGTTCGTCTTTGCAAGCTTAGGAGGGATAACGTTGTTCTTATTCTCACAGAAGTTCAAGTTAAGCACAAAAGTCGTGCAAGGTGTGCGCAGGTCAAGTACATTCTCAGAGTTTGCAACCTGAGGGAAGAATTGAAGGACTGTTGCTACAAAAAGAGTGCACAGAGTCTAAGTATTCAAATACTTGGAGTGTATTTGAAGAATTGCCTCAAGGAGTGCGCGCAAGAATTTTCCCCAAATAACTTGAGGATTTTTCAATCAAGCTCAGGAGGGATAGGATCTTTGAAGCTATCGAAGAAAAGATCAGGAGGTTTAGTACCTTGAAGCGTTCAAAGGGGAGGCGTTGCAAAGTTACTTGCAGGCAAATAAGTTCCAGCGAAGGAACACTGTGTTCGCTTCGCAAGATTCGTCAAGGAGGCATTGGATGGTCGGAATTCTCCATGGAGAATTCGCGAAGTCCCGAGAACCGTCAGATCGTGCAGAGGAGCAGGGGAGTTATGGTTTAAAACCTTTGCATCAAGATTCACGGGGATGCGAAAGGAGAAGCCGTGAAACCGCAAAAGAATCTAAGCCGTCCGTTAGAAGGAGGACACATGTCACGAGATCACCCATATCGGGGATTCAGACATCGGAGGTCACAAAGGGAAGTCCTTCAATTTCGCGAGTGGAAAAGTCACAAGAGAATCGCAGTAGTCCATCGGAGGAGGATAGGTGGCAGAGATCAAGGGATCTCGTGAACTCGGAGGTTCACAAGGTGAGAGCCCAAAGATTGGGTGCTCCAAGTCATGAGTGGTGAAATCGTGAGGAGCTAGGACAACCATAGGATCTGAGCCAATAGGGGTCATTGGATCACTCACGTAATCTCATTTCGAGGTTTCGTGGGTTGGAGAAATGAAAGCTTAGCATCAGGATTCGCGAAGCCGCGAAGTTAGAAACTCAAAAAAGATGGGAAGTTTCGTTGTGGTACCCGCGTTGACAACGTGTCAGAATTTTGGCATTTCGGCATATCGACGAATAGGAAGTCGAGACTTTTTTCCCGAAAGTCCTGAAGTCACGAGTTACGATAAGGAGTAGCGAGGAGTTTGAGATCTTATCACTTTGGGTGTCAAGATACAAAGGAGGTAGCGCTTCGGGAAGCGAAGTCACGAAGTGCCGAAGCTGGGCACAAGGGACACGTGGTAGAACCGCAAGGTGGTCCCGTGTGATAGATAGTTGGACACATGTTACCTAGTGAAAAGAGTCAACACCCGTTGACCTCTCGCGTCTCAGGGATTCGTGAGATAAGGGAACAAGAGTTCAACCCTTCGACTCGCGAAGTCATGAGTAGCGAGAACGCGAGGAGAAAAGTCAACATCGCTTCTCGGGGTTTTGTGAAAGTAAGGTGCCAAGGTTGGACGCCACAACTTGCGAAGTGGCGAGTAGCGAGAGGAGATAGTGCTTAGCCTAGTCGGTGGTCACGCATGGAGGGTGCTGACAGAGGGGAGCTATACCCATTTCTTGATCTCAGGTATCGCGAGATTTGAAAGGAAGAGTCGAGAGCCACGACTCATGAAAACGTGAGTTGTGAGTTGCGACAAGTGCTTTTAGAATTGGGGCCTTGGTCACGGCGTTGTGGTCACACGGAGAAGGTGGAGCTCATGCCTAGTGTTGTTCACACGGGGAAGCTACCAAAAAGGACCCGTGGATCGATAATTTGTGATTCCAACAGGGAATTTAAAGAGCCGATTCGGCTCGAGGGAGATAAAGAATGATCCTATGAGTGGATCTCGACCCGAGGGTCGATAGGTCTGTGTTAGTTGGTATCAAAGCCCAGAAAGATTTCTTTTCTTTCTGTAGCAGGGAAAAGAAAGATTCACCATGCCACTGAGAAGAAGAGACAATAAATGATCCAGGTGGATATTGGTGGCCACCCACCTTTTCCAACTGGCTCAAAACAACTTTATGGAAATTTTGGCAATTTACTATTTTTAGCAGGTTTTAACTTCTGGGGCCATTTTGAGGGTCCAAATGAAGGTTTTATGAGATCTAGGTTCTCAATGATATCCAAAGGCATGATTGAGCCCTCAAAATGAATCTCCTCGATGATACCTTTCCAATGAGCTATCACACGCCTAAAACGGAGATCGTATGCAAAAGTTACGACCCCGGGAAGTTGATGTACTCACTTACCCAAACGGGGCCCACATGAATTTTGGCGCTTCATCTCCTAGGGTTAGGTTTTTGGATGTCTAGGACTTTTGGCATTCCCGTTTATTGTAAAAAAGACCTTCAGAGCCTCATTGTAATCATCTTCTTGCGAATGCGAGTAGCCGTCACATCTCTTCTCATAGATAAGCTGCCACCATTCTAGCGAGTCTTTCACTCTGTATTTTTACAGTCTCTGTACATTTCTTTCATTAATAGAAATCNCCATTCTAGCGAGTCTTTCACTCTGTATTTTTACAGTCTCTGTACATTTCTTTCATTAATAGAAATCGTGTATTACTGTATCTCTGTGTTTATGGTTGCATCTCTGATATATTTATATTATATTGCTGGATATATGCGATATCTCTATGCATTTCTTTATTATATCTCCACTCTCATTTCATGCCGAAAATAATACGGATCAAGAAAACACCCGATCTACCAGAGGAGAGGGAAATGTCGAGAAGAAGGGTAGGCAGATGCCTGATCCAGCCATGGAAAGAGAGATGTGTGACCTACGCGCTAGACTTGAGGACATGGAGACAGCACAGAGGCGCACAGCTGGTGCTGGGGATCTCAGTGATTCTGAAAGTGAAGATGAAGTTGGACATGAAGGAGAAGTTGCATTAGAAGATGCAGCAAATGAACGCTTGATTAGGGTTGTTGCAAGAATGGGTGCTAGAGTAAAAATGCATATTCCAGTATATGAAGGAAACCTAGATGTTGAAGAGCTTCTAGACTGGATTAGAGATCTAGACACATATTTTGACTATGAAGATGTCGAGGAAGACAAAAAGGTCAAACATGTTGTCACAAGATTGAAAGGACATGCAACATTGTGGTGGGATGAACTACAAGCTGACAGACGCTGCAAAGACAAGAAGAAAATCAAGAGTTGGGATAGGATGATCGCAAAGATGAAGGAAAAATTCATTCCCAGGGATTACGAGATTACTCTGTTTCAAAGAATGCAGAATTTGAGACAGAAACTGATGTCAGTGAAGGAGTACACTGAAGAATTTTACAGGTTGAACATCAGAGCAGGTCATCGAGAAAGTGATGATGAAAAGGTTGCCAGGTACATGAATGGTCTGAGATACGAAATTCGGGATGAGATGAGCATGATGACCATCTGAACGGTGGAAGATGCTTATCGGATGGCTCTAAAAGCTGAAGAGAAGCTAAGCCGAAAACAAGGTCAAAGAGGCCGAGGCAGAAGTCAAGCCAGAGGCAAATCAGTTGCCCAAGATAGAGTCAAAAACCCAAGGAAGAGTGGAAGAAACCTCAGACTCAAACTGAGAGAGGTGGAAGCTCACAAAGAGGGTAGCATACCGAACAGAAAGGTCAGTATGTTGATGGAAACATTTTTCCTCATACCAGAGGTAGAGGAAGAGGAAGAGGTGGATTGGTGAAATGCTTCACATGCGGAAAAGTCGGGCATAAATCTTATGAGTGTCAAGACAGAAAGAAAGAAGGCGGTGAAACTCACATTGTCGAAGCATAAAGAAAAAATGTTGAGGCAGAAGATGTTGAAGGAAGAAGATCATTGATGATGTGAAAATTTCTCTTAACGCCAGAGAAGGAGGTGGAGAGTTAGGTCCAAAGAAACAGACTTTTTCGGACCGCTTGCAAGACCAAAGACTGGGCATGCAAAGTCATCGTGGATAGTGGTAGCACAGATAATCTTGTTTCTACAGAGATGGTAGAAAAGATGGAGCTAGAGACGATTGAACATCCAAGTCCATACAGAGTTTCATGGCTACAAAAAGGACATCAGGTAAATGTCACTAAACAATGTTTAGTTGAGTTTAAAATAGGTGGATATAAAGATGAAATACTTTGTGATGTTATTCCCATGGATGTTTGTCATCTATTGCTGGGTAGACCGTGGCAATATGACAGAAATGTGATTCGTGATGGGAGGAAGAACACATACACCCTAGAGAAGAATGGGAGAACTCACATGTTGCTTCCAATCAAAGACAAGGAAGTAAAACCTGAAGTAAGCAATGTTGTACTTCTCATAAGTGAGAAGGAACTTCTTACAGAGGTTAAGAAGAAGGAGGAACCACAATTCATTGTGGTTAGGAAGCCTAAAATTGTTTTAACCAGTACATGGGTGGATGATCTACCAGAGGAAATCCAGGAGTTACTGGAGGAATTTGCTGACATAGTAGTGGAGGAACTACCTCGTTCGTTGCCACTGATCAAAAGTGTGAGTCATCATATTGATCTCATACCTGGAGCTAGTTTACCAAATAAAGCAACGTACAGATTGATGCCGCAGGAGAATGAAGAAGTCAAAAGACAGGTCTAGGATTTAATGGACAAAGGGTTGATTAGAGAAAGCTTGAGTCCATGTCTTGTTCCAATAGTGCTTAGTCCAAAGAAAGATGAAGGTTGGAGGATGTGTACTGAATCAAGAGCAATTAACAATTTTACCATCAGGTATAGATTCCCATTGCCAAGAATGGATGATTTGATGGATTGCTTGAGTGGGGCCAAAATTTTTTCAAAGATTGATTTGAAAAGTGGATATCATCAGATTCGTATGAGAGAAGGAGACGAATGGAAGATAGCCTTCAAAACCAATGAAGGGTTGTATGAATGGCTTGTTATGCCATTTGGCTTAACAAACGCACCGAGCACTTTCATGAGATTGATGAACGAAGTCCTGAAGGAGTTCATCAGAAAATTTGTCATTGTGTATCTTGATGACATACTGATTTTCAGTAAAACAGAGGCAGGGAATCTGAAACATTTGGCTACAGTGATGAAGAGGCTACAGCAAGAGAAGTTGTTGATAAACATGAAGAAATCCTCATTCATGAAGACAAAGCTCATTTATTTCGGGTTTGTTATTTCTGCAGATAAGTTGAGGATGGATCCAGATAAGGTGGAGGTAATTAAGAATTGGCCATCACCGAAGAGTATATTTGAAGTACGAAGTTTTCACTGATTGGCTAGTTTCTACAGGAAGTTCATCAGGAATTTCAGCTGAATTAGTGCACCGATGATGGACACAGTGAAGAAGAGACACAAGTCTTTTCATTGGACAGAAGAAGCAGAGAAAATCTTCAATTTGCTAAAAAGGAAAATCACGGAACAACCAATTTTGGTGTTGCCGAATTTTAAGAATACATTTCAGGTAAAATGTGATGCAAGTGGATTTGCAATAGGGGCAGTCTTGAGCCAAGAAGATAGGCCGATAGCATACTTCAGCGAGAAGCTGAATGAAGGGAAAGTAAAATACTCCACGTATGACAAGGAGTTCTATGTTATTATCCAGGCATTGAAGAAATGGAGGCATTACTTAATTTCTAAGGAGTTTGTCTTATACAGTAACAATCATGCTTTGCAATTTGTGACTCAACAGGAGAAGTTGAATCAAAGACATGTTAAATGGGTTGAATACATGCAGAACTTTACTTTTGTAATCAAGCATATTTCTGGAACTGCTAACAAAGTTGTTGATGCTTTGAGCAGGAAATGTTTGTTGTTGCAGGAGTTCAGAGTCAAAATATTGGGTTTTGATGATCTCAGGGACATGTACAGAGATGATCCAGATTTTAAGGAGGCGTATGAAGCAGCTGAGAATCCAATTCTCAGGGACAGGAGTCAATGGACAGAATACACGATCTAGGAAGGATTATTGTTTAAGGGTAATCAGCTTTGTATTCCAAAATACTCCATGAGGTAGAATTTGCTGAAGGAGAAACATAGTGGAGGATTGGTCGGACATTTCGATCATGAAAAGACATTCTCAAAGCTAAATGAGTCATATTATTGGCCAGGAATGAGAGGAGACATCAAAAGATTCATGGACAGATGTAGAATTTGTCAGCATTCAAAAGGGAAGAGGCAGAATGCAGGCTTATATCAACCGTTACCCATACCTGACAGGCCGTGGGATGCAGTCAGCATGGACTTCATATTGGGGCTGCCGAGAACACAAAGAGGGTTCAACTCGATATTTGTAGTGGTGGACCAATTTTTTAAAATGGCACATTTCATACTGTGTCAGAAAACCAGTGACACAACTCACATTGCGAATCTGTTTTTCAAAGAAGTCATTCAGCTTCACGGCTTACCAAGGATAATAGTTTCGGATCGAGACACCAAGTTCGTGGGACACTTCTGGAGAACCTTATGGAAAAAGTGGGGAACAAACTTGTTGTTTAGTTCAGTTTATCATCCTCAGACGGATGGACAGACAGAAATTGTGAACAGAAGTTTGGGAGACTTGCTGAGGAGCTTGGTGATAGAACACCACAGTCAGTGGGACAATATTCTGCCATAGGTGGAATTTGCATATAATGATTCAATCAACAGAAGCATGGGGTGGAGTCCATTCCAAATTGTTTACGAGATGTAGCCAAGAGGATTTTTAGAATTGAGACATTCAGAACATAATGCAACTATGAGTGCTAGTGCAGAAGATTTTTCCGAAGCAATGAAGGAACTTCACAACCAAGTGAAGGAGCGATTGCAGAACTTGAGCCAAGGGTATAAGCACAGAGCATATCAACACAGGTGACAACTTCAGTTCGAAGTTGGTGATTTGATTCTGGCACATCTAAGAAAGGAAAGGTTTCTGAAGGGGACATATAACAAATTGAAGATGAAGAAGATCGGACCATGTAAGGTCTTGAAGAAATTTGGGGCAAATGCTTATGAGATTGAATTACCCGATGGGATCGAAATTTCTCCGATATTCAATGTCTCAGATTTGTACCCATACAAAGCTGAGGAACTAGGAACAAGTGATGAACAACTAGAGGTTCAGTGGACTAAACAGATGCCAGTTGCAGAGAAGCCACAGATGGAAAACATATTGGACAAAAGAGTTAGTAAGAAGACCAGAAGAAGGGAATATTTTGAATACTTGGTCAAATGGAAGGGACATCTAGTAGAAGATGCCAGCTGGGAGAATGAAGTAGAGATTCAAAAGCATGGAAAGACCGTGCGAGAACTCATGGATAGGAGCCCATGAAAATTTTCATGCGATGGAGTATGATCCAGGAGCATCGCCAGCAACAAGCGAGCGTGGGACAAAACACCAACGCATTTTGGCACATGATGAATTGTTTGAAATGTTTTGAAGTTTGATACGCCAAACTTAAATGTAATAGTTAAGAAAGAGCGTACTTGTAGATTGTAATCAAACATTGAGTTTCCTGCTCTCGTCTGAAGGACTAAGAGGCATTTATGCTAGTAAATGTAAGTAGGTAGACTTAAACTCCTAGATTAGACAGTTTTAGGAGCCGGAGGGAAAACGGATATAGACACCCTCACTTGTATCATTGTAACATTAGCATGATCAATAGAGAATAGAGAAGAAGAAGCAGGAAGTTGTGTAGAAGAACCCATGTACAGAAGTTTTGGATTAATACAAATATATTTAGTTCAGACTCATGGTGTTCAATTGCTTTATGTGTTTGTACATGTTGATTGATATATGCTTGTTACTCTCTGTTATGCATTTGTTTTGATGCGTGAATGTATGATTTCACATTTAATGTCTGAAATCTGAAGAGAGGGAGAGTAAAGAATGAGTTTCAATTGTTTCTTTGTCTGAGCAAGAGTTTTCCTGCAAGGAATGCAATGAAATTGTCTGCAAGGTGTGCGTTGACAAGAAGTCAAAGTTCATCTCTGCAAGTTCAGGAGGGATAACATTGTTCTCATTCTCACAGAAGTGCAAGTTAAGCACAAAAGCCGTGCAAGGTGTGCGCAGGCTGAGTAGATTCTCAGAGTTTGCAACATGAGGGAAGAATTGAAGGATTGTTGCTGCAAAAAGAGTGCACAGAGTCTAAGAATTCAAATACTTGGAGTGTATTTGAAGAAGTGTCGCAAGGAGTGTGCACAGGAATTTTTCCCAAAGAACTTGAGGATTTTTCAATCAAGCTCAGGAGGGATAGGATCTTCGAAGCTGTCGAAGAAAAGATCAGGAGGTTTAGTACCTTGAAGCGTTCAAAGGGGAGGCATTGCAAAGTTACTTGCAGGCAGATAAGTTCCAGAGAAGGAATACTGTGTTCGCTTCGCAAGAGTCGTCAAGGAGGCATTGGACGGTCAGAATTCTCAGTGGAGAATTCACGAAGTCCCAAGAACCTTCAGATCGTGCAAAGGAGCAGGGGAGTTATGGTTTAAAACCTTTGCATCAATATTCACATGGATGTGAAAGGCGAAGCCACAAAACCGTGAAAGAATCTAAGCCGTCCGTTAGAAGGAGGACACGTGTCGCGAGATCACCCATATCGGGGATTCGAACATCGGAGGTCAGAAAGGGAAGTCCTTCAACTTTGCGAGTGGTGAAGTTGCGAGAGAATCCCAGCCATCCATCAAAGGAGGATAGGTGGCAGAGATCAAGGGATCTCGCGAACTCAGAGGTTCGCAAGGTGAGAGCCCAAAGATTGGGTGCTCCAAGTCGCGAGTGGTGAAATTGTGAGGAGCTAGGACAGTCGTAGGATCTGAGCCAACAGGGGCTGTTGGATCACTCACGTAATCTCATTTCGAGGTTTCGTGGGTTGGAGAACCGAAAGCTTAGCATCAAGATTCACGAAGCCACAGAGTCCGAAACTCCAAAAAGGCGGGAAGTTCCGTTGTGGGATCTGCGTTGACAACGTGTCGGAATTTCGGCATTTCAGCATATCAGCGAATAGGAAGTCGAGACTTTTGTCTCGAAAGTCCCGAAGTCGTGAGTTACGATAAGGAGTAGCGCGGAGTTCGGGATATCAGCACTTCGGGTGTCGGGATACAAAGGAGGTAGCGCTTCGGGAAGCGAAGTCGCGAAGTGTCGAAGCTGGGCACGAGGGACACATGGTAGAACCGCAAGGTGGGCCCATGTGACAGATAGGCGGACACGTGTTACCTAGTGAAAAGAGTCAACACCCATTGACCTCTCACATCTCGGGGATTCATGAGCTAAGGGAATGAGAGTTCAACCCTTTGACTCGCGAAGTCGCGAGTAGCGAGAACGCGAGGAGAAAATTCAACATCGCTTCTCGAGGTTTTGTGAAAGGAAGGTGCCAAGGTTGGACGCCACAACTTGCAAAGTGGCGAGTAGCGAGAGGAGCTAGTGCTTAGCCTAGTCGGTGGTCACGCGTGGAGGGCACTGACAGAGGGGAGCTATACCCATTTCGTGATCTCGGGTATCGCGAGATTTGAAAGGAAGAGTCGGGAGCCACGACTCATGAACTCGCGAGTTGCAAGTTGCGACAAGTGCTTTTGGAATTGGGGCCTTGTTCATAGCATTGTGGTCACACAGAGAAGGTGGTGCTCGTGCCTAGTGTTGTTTACACAGGGAAGCTACCAAAAAGGACCTATGGATCGATAATTTGTGATTCCAGTAGGGAATCTAAAGAGCCAATTCGACTCGAGGGAGATAAAGAATGATCCTGTGAGGGGATCTCGACCCGAGGGTCGACAGGTCTGCGTCAATGAGAAAATAAATTCCAGAGCCCAAAACAATCCATTATATTAGCAGCTTCAATACCCAGAGTCATCATACAACGTGAGTCATGGTTCAGTCTCTTGCGCAACAAGATCTAACCCCATATATCCCATACAGAGTCACAAGCTTACTATGGAAGCACAATATCAATAAATACCATTGCAACAACTAGGAAATATTGTGCTACTCAGATCCCAACCTAGCCAATTATAATAGCATAAAACCTCAATTGACTTGATAACCTATCAACCCCTTTCTCGTTACATTGTCTTCTTATTTATACTTTTTCCCTTGGTCGCTTTTAGCTATTTTGTATTCCTCTATCTTTTTGGCTTACTGCTTGAATGTGACACTTTTTGGCCTTTTTTCGTTGGCACCCGATACTCTTGTTGCTTTTACCAATCTGATGCATTATGCTTCTAACTGCTTCTTCTACTTTTACTCTTCCAGTTTAACTCTCAGTGTAACCATTTCCACCATTTTTGGTCTTCCTTTTGGCACTTTCCAAAAACTTTGGTATTCCAAAAACAGAGGGCCCAACAGGACCCGACCATAACCATTGACTCATGTTGAGTCATCATTTTCTTCTTTCCCTAAGCCTGCTTCAAACGAAGGGCTCAACTCCAAGACAATTTTGATGTCTTGTTGGCAAAATCTATCGTACTATTCCACGTGTTCGTGCCACTTAATTGTTAAAATTGATTCTCTCACAAAAAACTCTAGTGTCGCAGCAAGAATTGAACCCTCGAGCTTGGTGGAAATCATAGTTTTCCACTCATTGTCCGCAATTAAATCTAGATGGGGGATTTTGACATATTCATCTTAATCTGCAGGGAGAAAGTCCCTGAGTTATTTCTTAGCGGCCTACGCAGCTTCATACATTCAATCCAATTTTTCACCATCCTCATGAAGTTCAACAAAATTGGCCTACTACACAATGGGGTCAGCTATCGTTGAGCTTATGCATTCATCCTCTTGATCTGCACCCAAATTTATTATGTGGACTTGTTCCTTTGCTCCAGCAAGCCAACCCGGTTGTTGAAATTTGTAAACAACTTTCGGCATTCATTGGCCCGGGAGTGGAGGGATGAGCGAAATGTATCCCCTTCAAAAACGATGAGGGTGATCTTTTCAAGCATGGCCTTTGGATTCTCTTTCTCCTAGAGGTCAATAGCCTCAATTATCTACTAGAGATTGTGTGTCTTCATTGCTAGTTACAACCATGCTTTAGCTACAAGCGCAACTCTTTCCATAGGTGCAACTAAGGTGATGTCTTCAGGTAATTCTGGTGCCACTTGAGTGAATGTGGGCCACCCTTGAGAAAATTTCAATGATACTTCCTCAATAATGGACTTAGCCTGTGTGCGCAGTTGATGTTCTTGGTCTCTGTCCTCCACGATGGAAACTAGATCCTGATGCAAATGTTGTGTCTTCTGGGTGAGCTCATCATTGGCTTGATCATTGCGATGATCTTGTACTCAAGTTGATATGTTGAAGCAGGCATAAGATGCAAAATCTGTGGTGTGGACCAGGCCACAAAATCTCTGTCATTGAGAGATGGGTCCATGGGAAGTCATGAGGCAATTGACTGGTCGTTGGTGACATATCTTTCAGGTAGACTTGGGGTGTCTGCACCATCAAGGCTAGCTGAGGTAGGTCATAAGCTATGTGTAACCATGTCTTGGACATCGAGGGGAAGCATACTAAAAACCTTTTTTCACTCTAGGAACATTTCCAATATGGCACAACATTGTTGTGGATCTTGTAGTAGCGACACAACATGTTCTTTGACTAAGGTGGTGTTGTGATTTGAGTTAGCTTCTTCCTAGGCATCCATGGGGTCATTTGGAGGATATTGACCCATATACTTGTGCATCTCAAAAGCCTTCTCCGACTCGGGATTGGTGTTGGTATTTGGTAGGGTTTTGAGCGAGGTATTGACCTGTGGAAGGTGGGGAATGTAGGGTGCAATGTGGATTGTGGTGTCATCAGTCATAGTGAATGGATCACTAGATGCTTTCTCAACAGTATTAGTGATAGTATGGGGAGGGGATGATGGAGTGGTGGAGGGGGAACCTAAAACATAACTAGCAGTTTGTCGCTTAATCTCTTTAATGATAAGGGTGGATTTCAGTTGTTCTATGGGGTCATCGGAAATGGTGATGATGGGGACAGAAGACGACATGGGGGGAATAATGTAGGTATGGGGTGGAAGTGAAGAGATGGAATCAACAATAATTGGGTTGAGGTCGGATGTATAGGGTGATCCAGTTCAAGGTTTCTTTGGAGGAAATGTAATTGTAAGGATGTCATGGAGTACCTTACTTGGAAATGTAGCATCATCTGGAATTGACAGAAATTGTAGTAGAACTAACCTCATCAATGCCTCCTCTTCCTCCTCCTCTAACTCTTAGGGCGTGCACAGTCTTTTTGTGGCTATTTTGATGGAAACTAAAACATATTTTCGTGTTTGGGCTTCCCGAAACAAAATCATAGGTAGTTGATAGGAAACATCAGACTTCTTCTTCACTCGCTTGACTCCATGCCATGATAAAACCTCCTTGTCTAGAATCTCCTCATTGAGGTAGTAGGAGAAGGGAGGAGTGTCAAATTGTTCTACAGTTGTACATGGTGGAGACATGAAAGTGTGGTCTCTGTTCATGCCAAACCATATTGTGTTGGTATGTCAATTGAGGATATCATGTGGAATCCTGCAACGCTAGGTGGTAATGACAAGCTCACTATGCCACTACATGAAAGAAACACCGTTGAATGAATAATTAGTGGTATCAGTATGAGCATGCCATGGTTCGAACCGCATATCCAATC
Source organism: Picea engelmannii (assembly GCA_009831015.1). Taxonomy (NCBI): domain Eukaryota; kingdom Viridiplantae; phylum Streptophyta; class Pinopsida; order Pinales; family Pinaceae; genus Picea; species Picea engelmannii. The sequence goes on along the minus strand of ML781150.1, from coordinate 223,220 downwards.
AACTATCTAAAGTTACTACTAAATCCCTTCCCATTGGTGGCTGCAACTTCCACATCGCAAACACAACTAAGAGGTAGCCATAGTGAAGTAGCTAGCCTTCTCATGTGCATCTGCGTAAGCCTGCAACATTTTCATCCTTAAATATTGACACCAATCCAAGAGGGCACCCTATGCACAAAAATTGACAACTGAGAGGGCATCGAACTAGCATTCTCCTTTGGTGTAGTTTTTCATTACTTTGTTGGCAATCAGGCAACAGGAACAGTGGACCAGTTCAGGAAAAAAGGTCACAATAAGGGCTCCTTGACCCCTTCATCTGGTGTTGAAATTATCATAGAGGCTAACCTCTCCCTTCCTCCTATCGTGCTTCCTTGACCCTTGGAATCCCTTTGTAACATCGTCACCTTCCATTGAAAGACCTATAAGTTGGTGAATATTGTCAACATGAATCAGGTATTGTGTCCAACCATAGGGATCCATTATGGACACGAATGATGAGGAATTTGGTGTAGTGGTCAGCTTCTCCCATAGTCCCAAATACTCTCAAATCCCGTGATTTCATGAGTGTGGACTCTCATAGCAGTACATAGGGAGTCTTCCATTCCATGCCAATATCTCCTAAAGGTAAGGGGAAATACTCCAGATATTCTTCATTTTTCATCTGAGGGAACAGGGCCACATCCGCAAAATATGCATCGATGAGCCGATTTTTCTCAACTTTACCCTATAAGTCTCCTATAACCAAAACTTGTGAATCAATGATGTCTACTAGAACAACTTCCTTTGGAATGGCCCCCTGAGTAGTTGTAGCAGTTGTAGCTCAATGGGAGGATGCAGACGCGGGAGAGGACGCATAAAACACTCGGTAGGCTCCAGGATTAGGAATGGAAATGACTTGAATAAAACACGATAACTTGAACAATCGAGTGATGAAGAGTTTATAGGAAAAAACAAGGAGGTAATGGGAAGTGAGCCTTAAATAATCATTAAGGCAGCAAGTGTAGAATTAATTTGGCATTAACGACGAATATGAACAATCTATGCAACAAGATCCAAGAATTGATTCGGGCAATAACAACCACAATTATAAAGTTGAATTTGACAAGACATGACATCTGAAACATTTAATGAACACACCAATGGTTAATCGAAGAGGTACTGACAATTGTTTGGACTTAAATGGATTTGACAAGCGTAAACAAAACTAGAATGCAAAGGTACAAACTGTATTTAATGAACATAATGACAATGATGTGACAGTGACGTGGACCTCGAAAACTACTAAATGGAGAAAAATTTCCACATCGACTCCTCCCTGACCACAAAGGTGTGATCTAGGCTAGACAAACTGGCAGTGATAGCTAGACTCTAGGAAAAGTGATAGTTGGACACGTCACCGTTTATTGTACGAACAAGGAAAAGAACTAAACAAAATAGAAACCGACCTACTTTATTCACTCCTTATGATAGGAGTGTTGCATAACTGCTTTCAAAAAATAAATTTAGAGCTTCAGGTGTGCGTCGTTCACCCATCCTAGACGAAGAATACCATTTAGTTGCGCTAATATGACAACCTCTAATTCCCGGATTTCCGCAACTATGAAGGGTCCAAGCCAATGCATTTGAAATTTCCTAGGACACTTTTGATACTTGTTTTCATATAATAAAACTTGATCACCTTGCACAAAAGTATTAGTCTTAATGTGCCTGTCATGCCAAGCCTTTTTCCTATCCTTTTCTACAGTCTAATGAAAATTAGCTAGATATATTGCTTCATCTAATTCTAACATCTTTGTGACATGTTCCGCAATTGATTGGTCATCTGTCATATGAGTCACATGTGCAATATATAAACTTGGGGTGATGAACTTGGCTACGACGACTGCTTCTCTGCCATATACTAATTGGAAAGGAGTATGCTTGTGCAGTTTCTTTGTAGTAGTCTTGCAAGCCCATAACACCGCTAGAACTCTTTCATCCCAGTCATCCCTATTTGCACAACATACTTTTATCAATCCTTTCTCTAGAATATTTTTAAACGCCTCTACTGTACCACTTAATTGTGGATGATATAGACTACTTTTGTGATGTTGGATCAAGAACTCACGAGTGAGAGTGGTTATTTTTTCATTGATAAAATGTGCACCTTGGTCATTGGTTAAACTCCTTGGGAACCCAAATCGAGTAATGATGTTCTGAAAAATAAATCTGTTCGTTGTATCTATAGTGCAATCTCTGACCAGTTCTACTTCAACCCAGCGAGTGAGATAGTCAGTAGCATTTGTGATATACCTTGCTCTCAAGTGCTTGGATTGCGGATTAATCAGTCCTATAAAATCAACTCACCACTTCTCAAAATCTTGAAGAGCCCAAACAAGACGTAAGGGAAACTCATATTTGCAGGATGGCTTACCAACCCTGTGATAGACATCACAAGCTCTGGCATAGTTCTTTCCATCTTTGAATATAGTTCGCCATAATAATCCAAATTGAAGTATATTCTGGGCAATTATTTTCCCTCCAACATGTCCTCCCACAACTCCACTATAACATCCCCACAAGATCTTGGGCCACTCATGTTCAAGTATGCACCTTCTAAGGATGTTGTCCAATCCCAGCTTACATAACTATCCGATAATTAATTGATAATTTGCAGCACGAAATACAAGGTGCCTCTTCTAAGTTATGAAATAACCTTCAGGCACCATACCAGTAGTAAGAAATAATGCAATATCTAAAAGGTAATCAGGGATAGTCTCAACTTTAAAGAGATTTGCATCTGGGAGTTGGCCATCGACAGCTCCACCACTCTCCCCTAACTCTAGCTGAGATAAATGATGAGGACCAATATTTAGTTTTCCTGGTTTGACTATGACCTCATAGGAAAACTCCTGAAATAACAATAACTACCTGCAAATTCTCCCTTACAACACAGTCTTATTGACCAGATATTTCATATTTGAATGGTCAGTGAAGAATTTAAAATGACCTCCTAATAGATAGTGTCTAAATTTTTTCAACATAAACCATTTCCAAACCTTCCCTTTCAGTGGTTGTGTAGTTGTGCTCGACCTGAGAGAGCTTCCTACTAGAAAACTAGATGGGATGATCTAGGTTTCCTTCATCAGGTTAGGCAAGGATTACACCCAAATCAATTCCAGAAGCATCGATGTGTACATGGAATTCCACCTTCCAATCAAGGTATATCAGAATAGGGACAATACTCAACTTTTCCTTCAGAGAATTCAAAGCTTGATCACACTCGAGTTTCCAGTTGAAGACTTCCAATTGCTTTAGTAACTTTTCTAGCAGGGAAGTTATGCTTGCATAGCTTCTGAAAAACCTGTGATAATACCCAATGTGACCCAATGTTGAATGCAATTGCTTAGCAGTCATAGGAGGAGGCATATTCAGTATCACAACAACTTTTGCGGGATTAACCAAAACTCCTTCCCTACATATTATATGTCCCAACAGATTTCTAAAAGTCACACAAAAGATACACTTATTTAGGTTTAGAGAGATCTATAGCTTCTTGCAATGGTCTAACATCAACTGTATTAAACCTATGTGCTCCTTAAAAAAACTATATACCATCTAGTCATCCATATACACTTCAAGGAACTTGTGAATAAAATCTCGAAAGGTAGCAATTATAATTCAGGAGAAAATAGTCAGAGCATTCTTCGGCCCAAAGGGCATGACATTATAAGAAAATGAACCCCACTCTATAGTGAAAGTAGTCTTTTTCTTATCCTCTTTTGAAATTTTGAATTGATGATAATCTGAGAATCCATCTGTAAAAGAATAATTTTCATTGTCTGCCACTTGATCAAGGACTTCATCACTAAAGGGAGTAGGAAAAGAGTCATGTACACAAGTTGAGTTCAAACTTTTATAATCCACACAAACTTTATATCATCAGTACCCTTCTTACTCTATATTACAATAGGACTAATCCACTCAGCCTCATCCACGGGGAAAATCAGCCCAGCTGCTAAAATTTAATCGATCTCTTTCTTAACTTTCTCCTTGACTCTCGAATTCAGGTGATACAGTCTATGTTTGACTGGATTCGCATCTGGATTCAATTCTATCTTCATCTCTCCTAAGTCTCCCTTAATCCATTTCAGTTATGAAAAACTTTTAGGAAACAGATCTTCATGCTCCCACTACAGAGACTGTATCTCTGTCATAGTTTGTTCATCCTAATAGTCTCTTATAGATGCCATCTTAGGATGTTCCTCACTTCCGATATTCACTTTCTGCAACTTTAGAGGTTGATTATATGAGTTTCTAGTATCACCTAATATGGTATCCTTGACTTATCTTGTTCATGTGGATTCCTGAAAGGTTAAGTGTTTGAGCTCCTCCAACTCCTCAGGATCTCCAGGGTCCTTGTCAACCTTACTACAATCCATGGGTATTCGTATAGGGGATGGGTAAAAGCTAAACTCAAGCATATGTTCATGCTCAAAACATAAAGTAAGTGGTTTTTTAGGCTTAAATTTAGTACTAAAGAACATTTTCTTGATTTTCTGCAACACAACTGTGATTTCAGAAGTCTTACCAAAAAAAGAGAAGTCATGGAAGAACTAACTATGTAGTATCTTCCAACACATAGTTTGTCATCAGGTTTCCTCGTGCATGTACCAAGATTTTGGAATTGTTCCCAAATAATGGAAGAATTTATGTGGCTACAGATAAGAGGGAAGTGTAAGTTTCAAACCTGCGAAGTAAAGCAATGCATATAGATTCTTAAGCAATACAGAAATTAATCAATGGCTCATACACAAAGTACACAGAGATTTTATACCGGAAACCCTCAATCGGGAAAACCTTTCTTCTATTCATTATATCGAATTTCACATTCACCATACAATATATACAATGTTTTTAGGTATCCGCTAAAAACCAAAACCCTAATCCCTTAATCCGAGATTAATTTACAAATCCGCTAAAAATAGCAAAAATCGCCCCAAAAAAAAAATCGGGGCACTGCCTGTAACCATGGGGGGGCATACTTGCCCCGCCCTGGGACCCCCCTAGGAAAGCGCAATTGTCGTATCTGACACACACACACACACACATGCAAAGAATATAACACATGCCCAACATTCTCCCACTTGTTTTTTTCTTTGCATATAGGGGTCCAGGGGATTATATAGTCAACAATTCAGGGCAGCAATGCCCATTGTTACTCTACACCAGGAGAAATTTTCTATGCTCATAGACTTTGTCAATGAATCTGCAACATTCTTCAAAGTGTCAACCTTTTCCAGTAACACCTTCTTTTCCTCAACCATGTCTCTCACAAAGTGATATTGAACATCAATATGCTTTGTCTTTGAATGATAAGATGGGTTCTTTGCCAGGAATATTGCACTCTGACTGTCACACTCTAATCTCACTGCTTGTTGTACCAACCCAATACCTGAACAAAATCTTTGTAACCATACTACTTCCTTGCTTGCATGAGTGGTTTTCATGTATTCAGCTTTTGTAATTGAGAGTGCCACTACAGCCTGTCTTTTGCTCATCCAACTGATTGCTCCTCCAAATAGGTTAAACACATACCCACTTGTATATCTTCTGCGATCCAGACCTCTAGCCCAGTCTACATCAACAAAGCCATGTATGTCCACCACTCTGTCTAATCCCGGTCTTCCTTGGTAGCACAATCCATAACTGGTGGTCCCACGAAGATACCTGAAGACCCTCTTTACTGTTGTCCAATGCTCCTTCCCTGGTTTTGACATATACCTGCTCAAAACTCCCACTGCATGTGTAATGTCTGGTCTAGTAAAAACCATTGCATACATCAAACTGCCAACTGCATTGGAATATGGAACATGGGACATGTCCTCTTCTTCTTCCTGTGTCTTGGGACATTGATCTGTAGATAACTTTACACCTATAGGAACAGGAACCTTGACCGGTTTACTTTCATGCATATTAAACCTCTGCAATATTGTCTCAACATATTTTCTTTGATTCAACCAGAGTTTCCTGTTTGCACGATCTCTTTTAATCTCCATTCCCAGAATGAAGTTAGCATCACCGAGATCCTTCATGTCAAATTTGGAGGATAGCTTCGATTTCACCTCCTTGATAAAATCCATGTTATTTCCTACCAACAACATGTCATCAAGATACAACACTACATAAATGAAGTGATTACCAACCTGCTTGGAATATACACAGTGATCTTCCCTGCTTCTTTCAAATCCCAATCCAAGGATGTATGTGTCAAACTTTTGGTACCACATCCTAGGTGATTGCTTCAGACCATATAGTGACTTCTTTAGCTTACAGACTAGCTCTTTATTTCCCTTCACTACAAAGCCTTCTAGCTGCTTAATGTAGATTTCTTCTTCCAAATCCCCATGTAGGAATTTTGTCTTCACATCCATTTATTCCACTTCAAGATCAAAAGCAACAGCAATAGATAAAAGAAATCTAATAGAAATTAACTTAGCAACAGGAGAAAAATTCTCACCAAAGTCAATTCCCTCTACCTGGGAATAACCTTTTGCTACTAACCGAGATTTGTATTTCTCCACTTTACCTTGTGCATTAAACTTCTTCTTGAACAACCATTTGCTACCAACCGATTTTCTTCCAGCTGGAAGCTCAACTATATCCCATGCTTCATTCTTATCCAAGGCATCCATTTCTTCAACCATGACCTTCTTCTAGAGTTTACTATCCTTTGAATTCACTGCTTCCCTAACAGTTCTGGGATCATCATCAGTAATAGATAAATCAAAATTGGAATGAAAATCAGGTGGACTATACCTTTCTGGTTTCCTTCTATTTCTCATTGATCTCCTCAATACTGGGGTATGAGGTTCTTCTTCTTCTTCTTCTGCTTCCTCTACTTCCTCTTCTTCAGATGATTTAGATTTTTCATCATCCAACTCAAGCTCTATTTTCTCAGGTTCATCTTGCGTTGGTAGGAATTCATGTTTGGACACATCTTTTACCTCTCTGAAAACAACATTTCAACTTTAAACAGTTTTCTTGGTTTCTGGGTTCCAAAGCTTATAACCTTTCACACAATCTTTATAACCAATAAAGATACACTTTTCAGCTTTATTATCCAGCTTACTCCTATTTTTCTTTGGAACATGTACATAAGCATCACAACCAAACACTCTAAGATGTTGAAGAGAGGGTTTATTTCCAAACCATACCTCATGTGGAGTTTTATCATCCAACGTCGATGAAGGTGATGGATTGACCAGGTAACATGATGTACCCACTGCCTCTGCCCATAATTCTTGTCCTAACCCGGCACCGTTGAGCATGCTCCTTTCTTTTTCCATCAGTGTCATGTTCATCCTTTCTGCAACTCCATTCTGCTGAGGAGTGTATGGAGTAGTCTTTTGCCTTGCTATACACAGATTTACCTAGGGATGGAACAAGAACAGGTCCAAACACATCATTGTGTATCAACTCTAAGATCCCCTTTGCTCTTGTAGCACTAGATGGGAATCTTACTCGATTATGTTTACCATATATGTAATTTTCACAGAAATCAAAATCCAGAGTGCAATTAGACATACCTTCAACCATAACTTTACCGCGTAGTGTTCAAAGGCCCTTTTCTCCAAGATGCCCCAGTCTTTGATGCCACAACATGGTCTTCTTTTATGGGACAGTATTGGTCTTGTCTCCTTCATTTTTCTTCTCAAGGACAACAGAACTCTTACACCCATTAGTATAAGTGTTTCCCAACAACTTGTATAGAGTTCCACAACAAACTCCCCTCATCAACACCATTGTTCCTCGTACCATCTTGCAAGTGTTCTTTTCAATTATAGTTTTCACTCCTGCATCACCCAACTTGCTTACAGATATTAGGCTCCTGGCTAGTTTTGGAATGTGTAGAACCCCAGGGAGAGTTCTAATCCTTCCATCGTTTAGCAGCAACTTAACCCTTCCATGTCCCAAGATTTTTGTTGTCGAGTCATCTC
>ML781150.1:189744-214414 GCA_009831015.1 Picea engelmannii | reverse complement strand
ATATTAACAGATCCAAGTTGACTTACCAGAGTATTAAAGGCATTTAGATGTTTTGTCACAGAATCTCCATCTTCCATCCTAAGATGATACATCTTCTTTTGAAGAAACAACTTGTTTACCAGAGACTTTGATTGATACAAATTCCCTAACTTATCCCATAGTTCCTTGGCTGTAGATTCTCCTGAGACATTCAACAACACCGAATCTGCCAGGCAGAGTCGAATAGTACTCCTTGCTCTTCTATCCAACTTGTCCCAATATTCCTTCGACATACCAGTAGTTGGTGCACTAGTAGTTTGTGTACTAGTAGGTTGTGTACCAGTAGCTTGTGTGCTTGTAGACGGTGTACCAGTAGGTTGTGTACCAGGATCCACAGGGATCCATTGTTCTTTGTCTACAAGAAGGTCCTCCATCTTGAGCTTCCATAGCTCAAAGTTTTTACCGTTGAACTTCTCTATCTCGATTCTAGATGAGCTCACCATTCCTCTTTCTTTACTTGAATCTCTACCACAAAATCTCCCACTAAACCCAGGTTTATCATAGACCCAAGATAAAATTGATCTATCAAGACTGAGCCAAACCCTCAACAAAAAAGGCGTCCCTTTGAAGCCAAAAACGAGCTCTGATACCACATGTAAGTTTTAAACCTGCGAAGTAAAGCAATGCATATAGATTCTTAAGAAATACAGAAATTAATCAATGGCTCATACATAGAATACACAGAGATTTTATACCGGAAACCCTCATCTGGGAAAACCTTTCTTCTATTCATTATATCGAATTTCACCATTCGCCATACAATATATACAATGTTTTTAGGTATTTCGTAGATACCAAAACCCTAATCCCTTAATCCGGGATTAATTTACAAATCCGCTAAAAATAGCAAAAACAACCCAAAAAAAAATTTCGGGGCGCTGCCCTGGGCTACCGCCCGTTGTCGAACGCTACACGTAACCAGAGGGGCATACCTGCCCCCCTCTGGGACCCCCCTAGGAAAGCGCAGTTGTCGTATCTGACGTGCCCACACACACATAAATGCAAAGAATATAACACATACCCAACATGAAGTTGCGCAACTTTCCATACTTTTAAACAATGTTCCATGTGCTTAGTTTGGTGGGATAGACCATCACATATCTCCAAGGATAAAAAACAAATATTCTTCTTTCATTCTTGTCCCAACTCATTTACTTGCATTAGAGGAAGAAAATTATGTTGTATAGCAAGCTTGACTTCATCCCAAGAAGATAGATTTCATTTATGAGTATCCCACAACCTGGCTGGAGAAGACTTCAAAGCTAGGTAAAGTCCTCAAAGTCATTATTTTTCCGCAACCTTACCCTCCATATCAATTAGAAAATTGTGTAGATATGAGGTACCATCATAAGTTGGATACTCATTGATTTCAGTTCCAATCCATCTTACTAATCTAACAGTTGCGCACCATATTGAAAAATTCTCATATCGGCCTTGTTACCAATCATTGAATGTTGCTTCATAGTCTTCATATACTAACTGGAAACTTCTCTGACTAATTGATACATCCACAGTAGGATTGATATAATTAGTTTTTTTTCCCTATAGTAAGAGCATACGACTGATCAATGGCGTCTTCCTCCATACTCTCATCTACTGGTTCACTGTGCCTTGGACCTTGATAAGGATCTAGTGGTTGAGTGACCTTCATGCCATCAAACTTGAAAGTCATAGTTTCCTTCTTAAGATCGATGAAAACATAGTTTTTATAAGCCCAATCAATGCATAACAAATCTAGATAAGTTTACTTCTCCCCCATTATTTCAATCACCTCAAAATCAGCTATTATTTTGATGCTAACCAAATCTACTTCAACATTTTGCAGCCTCCCTAAGGGATAAATGCAGTAGCAGTTCTCCATTCATAACTGAATAGGGGAATAGACGAGCTTGAGATTTCCCTTTGCTTCCCATGTCTTCTTTGGAAATATGTTGACGTTAGAGCCCAAGTCTAACATAACACCCCCGATCTCATAGTCATCAATGTGAGCATTCAACATAAACTCCCTTCTAGTTCTCCTTTTCCTTCCTTGGACTCTACTTGCATTCTTTTTCGGAAGGTTGGCGACAATAAATTCCTATGGGTTTCCTATGGGTTGGCGAGGATGAATTCCTATGGGTTTCCCAAGGCCACATTGATCATGTTCTGCAACTCCTCAGTTAGCTATTCATCCTCCAAAATATCAGAAAATAGTTGAAGCCAAAAATCAACATCCTTATGTGCCTTACTCGAAGATTCCCTTTGAGCAGTTGATTCTCTAAAAACCCTTGGATGTTGAGGACTCACTTAATACCTTCTTCCACAATTGTGGGTGTTGGAGGACTAGGCATCTTCCTGAACATTTCTATCGCACTCTTAATTAATTTATGTTGCCTTAATATATCATACTTGGTATTTTCTAGTGCATCCTTCTAAATTTTTATTTGATGAGGGCTCCCTGCATCGACACCAATCTTTGCTCCTCCTCTACTAATGATGTTAATATTAGTTCCATCTCTTTCGGTCATAGCTTTGGGTTTGTAATTTATCAGATTGGCTCCTCTTTTTCTGGAACGATCTTCCCATTTAGCAATGAGATCTAGACAATATTTTGTAGCATGGGTGTTATTCCTACTATTTGCACACCAAGGTCATATTGGAAGTGGACAATCTATCGCATGGGATTGGTCCTCTTCTTCCAACTCATCCCACTCAATATCCTCCTCCGCTTTTGTGACCCCTTCTAGGTCCTTGAGGTCCTTCATTAACCCTCATTGCAAACCAATCCAAACTATCTGCAAGTGCATCCAGAGCTCTGCATTGATTGGTGTTGTGAGAAGGTTAACCACATAACTCACAATACATGGTGTTCAACACTGGTGTGTAATTATGTAAAATTGGGAAATTCCTTGGAGAATTCCCATGAATTCTGCAGATCTCACAATACTCAGCACTCTAACATCCTTGATTGTTTGAAAACGCATGGTATTGAACATTCCCATCAAATGGTGTCGAAGCAGCAACGTGTGCCACCCCTCCAATTGTCCCTACTAGTAGAGGATCCATATTAGAGGGCCCTATTCCCCTCAATCTAGGACATTCATTTCATACATGAACTTCTGTGTAACAACCTGTACACCAGACTTGCGATCGACCTACTTTGGGAAGGGTTAACTATTGAATTTTTTCAGTTAATGCAGTCATTTGGCCCTACAATTATGAAATATTAGCATCTTCTAGAGGCCTCATGATTCTTAAGTTCCTTGGATAACCTTCCATAGCCTCAATCTTCATAGCTTGCTCCAATGATTCACCTAAAGTATCAATCCTTTGTTGTGTTAAATGGATACGGGTTAAAGGTAAAAACCATTGAATAAACCATTCTCTTTGATGATCCTCATAGATAGGGTTCACTAATTTCCCTATCACATCCTTAAATATTTGGTTGTATTCCCAAGTGGACTCACCATATATCTACTTTATCTCCTGCAACTCATAGAGAGCTTCGTGTTATGACTGAGGTAATAGAAATTCCACTATAAATCTATACTTCACTTGAATGAGCATGAAGGCTTGTCCCTGAGCCCCTGGATCGATTGCATTCATGTACCATTTTCGAGTCTGACCTCTCAAGGTAGTCTGAAACTCAACTAAATTGTTTGCATCTAGAATTTCGTGAGACCTCTAGATGGCTTCGTAGAGAAACCACTATTGTTCAACATCCTCGTCCCCTTTACCCCAAAATTCAGGGTATTGTGTGAGGGATCGTGCATGTTGATTCGCCATCCAAGGATTTTGAAACCCTACTAAAATGAACCCCAGAGGTCCTAGTTGTGATACAACTGAAACAATTGCCACACTTCCACTACTACTACTATTCAAACTTGTCGAACTCAAAGGGTTAGGAATAACAAAATTTATAGAAGGGTTTGTTGTAGAAATTACCAGATTCATAGATGGCACTAGGGAATGGGTGATTCATGGATGGTTCCTTTACCTCTACAATGAAATTATTTGTTTTGGGGGGTCTCATTCATTTGTAATGTTTTGTTTATCTCCTAATGCAATCGAGCACCTTTTGGTGTTGTAGGTTCTAATTCCTCTACAACTTCTTCTGGGGTTCTGACTGAGTATTCCTCTTCAATGGTGGCATTTATCCTTATTAGTTCATCTGTCTTTTATGAACTTCTTTCCTCGTGTCTTATTCTTCCAAAACCTTCACCTCTTTCACCAAAACGCTCCTTCAACCATCGGTTGTCCAACCTTCCTCATCTCTGCAACTCCCGCAACTCTTCTAAATCCTTTCTATGACCAATCTGAAAGTCGGTCTCCTTTCGCAACTGATTGGACCTCTTCATTACTTTTATCATCTATTTCCACCACCTCCTCTCAAGAATAGTAGCCCTCTTATGAGCTCATTCGTCCCTTGCACTTTTCTTTTGATAGCACCCCATATCACCCAGAAAATATTCCTTTACCTAACTCATGAACCCTCTCATAAATCACCCTCACTTGCGTGTGGGGGTTTATGTTTCCATATCAGCAGAAGGAACAGGTAACATTCCTTCTTCTATTAATAAAACCTTGATCCACAGAGGGATTTCTCGCAATATTCTTCCTCTAGATCCTTTTCTAAATATTGTTTCAGCCTTTGAGAAGGCTTGATGATTTTCTATAGAAAACTCGATAATGTAACCCTCAAGAAAAGTCTACACCCAAAAATCCACAACACAAGAGACCTGATGATCTAACTTGTGAAGAGCCACAAAACCTCAATGATCCAATTATATCTCATTTTTACTCGATATTTGTACTCATGAGATTCTTCCAATTGATCTAACCACTAAAATACCTCTTTGGGAATACTAACCCAAAAAATCACGTACTTGTCACTAGCAGGCTCTAAATAGAAAACAAAGTTTTTTACAACCCTAAAAATTTTGTGTCACGACTCTGCTTCATGTTGTATGAATGTGTTGCACCTTCTTTCCCACCAATTCTTGACATCATACTTATAGATCTGATATGGCATCTTCTAAAAACTCACTTTGAAGATCAAGTCCTGGCAACAAAACCATTTATTGGCACAAGTTTGAGACCAGGGTTCTTGGAGGTTACCAACAAAGGTTTCGTTGTATTCCAGGTATGTTGGCATATTCAACCTTCTGTAAGGTAAGGAGGTCTCACCCGAAGCGTAGGCGAGATGTGTATGATGCAGTGAGTAAAGTGGAACATGGCATTGGATCTAGTTTTCACCTCTTATATTCATATATTAACACTAAAGATGCACATCGACAGTGATCAAATACTGAATAGACATAAAGTAAATTATATTATTAGCAGATTCAATACCCAAAACAATCCATTATATTAGAAGCTTCAATACCTAGAGTCATCATACAACATGGGTCTTGATTTAGTCTCTTGCGCAACATGATCCAACCCCATATATCCCATTACAAACTAACAAACTTACTGCGGAAGCATAATATCAATAAAGACCATTGCAACACCTAGAAAAGACTACGCTACTTAGATCCCAACCTGGCTAATACCAGTAGCATAAAACCTTGATTGACTCGATAACCTATCAACCCCTTTCTCATTACATTGTCTTCTTATTTGTAGTTTTCCCTTGGCCACTTTTAGGTATTTTGTCTTCCGCTATATTTTCCGCTTATTGCTTGCATGTGACGTTTTTTGTCTTTTTTCTCGCTAGCTCCCAATACTCTTGTTTCTATTCCAATCTAATGCATGGTGCTTCCAAATGCTTCTTATGCTTTTACTCTTCCAGTTTAACTCTTGACATTGCTAACCGTTTCTGCCACTTTCAGTCTTCCAACTGACACTTTCCCAAAATTTTGGCATTCCAAAAATGGAGGGCCCAACAAGGAGTACACCTCTATTATGAGGAGTTATGTTTGGGACATAGTGCCAAGATCAAAGGGAAATTCATTTATGTGTTCTAGGTGGCACTAAAATATCAAGCATGATGCATATGATAGCATCAAGAAGTTCAAGGTGAGGTTTGTGGCGAGAGGGTTCTCCTAGAAAGAGGGAGTGGACTACGAGGAGACATTTTCTCTAGTTTCCAGTATGCTTCTATTCTAGGTATTATTTCTATTGCTTTGGTTATGAGGTGGAGGATACATCAGATGGATCTGAAAATAGATTTCCTCAACATGATCATTCAGGAGGAAGTATACATAGAGAAACCTCAAGGATTTTAGGTACATGGGATGGATTCTCATGTGTGTAGGCTTAAGAAATCCTTGCATGGACTCAAACAGACACTCAGGTCATGGTATTCCAATATTGACGGATAATTGCAAAGTATGGGATTTACTAAGAGTGACATGGATCCTAACTTGTACTTCATACTTGTTGGGGATGATCCACTCATCTTGGTTCTGTATATAGATGATTTGTTTCTCAAAGGTGCATAGGAGCTTATTACAGGGTGAAAATAAAATTTAGCTACTGAGTTTAAGATGAAGGACATTGGTTTGAAGCATTATTTAATGGGATTAGAGGTATGGCAGGTATTGGGAGAGATATTCCTTGGTCAAGGAAAGTACACAGTAGATATCTTGAGGAGATTATGGATGGAGGATTGTAGACCAATGCTTACACCTATGGTTACCAATATTAAGAAGGTCATCACTTCAAATTTAGAGTTGGTGGACCCCAAGCTATATAGCCAAATGATAGGGTTCTTGATGTATTTGGCTAACACTAGGCCAAATATTTGTTTTGTTTTGAACACCTTGAGTAAGTTCATGGTGGAGCTGAGGAGGGTGCATTGGATAGTATCAAATCATGTGCTCAGGTACTTGAGAGGTATGGTAGAGGATGGATTGAGGTATATTGGAGGAGATGGAGTGGAGTTGCAGGGATATACAGACTCAGATTGGGAAAACAATGTAGTGTATAGAAAGATCACCTCGAGGTGCTTCTTCAGCTTAGGATCAATAGTGATTACTTGGTTCAACAGGAAGAAAACTTTTGTAGCACTCATTTCAGCAGAGGAAGAGTATATGGTAGTGAGTATGGCTAGTTGTGAATCCATTTGGCTTTAGAAATTGCTTACAGGTTTATTTGATCAAAAGTTGGAGCCTACGATGATATATTATGATAATCAAAGTTGTATTAAACTCTCAGAGAATCTAGTATTCCATGAAAGTTCCAAACATATAGAGATCAGATATCACTTCATTCAAGATAGTATCCAGAACAGAGCAGTGAAGCTTCAATATATTTCCACGGATGAGTAGGTTGTAGATAATCTGACCAAACCGTTGGTTAAAGGGAAGTTTGTGTTCTTTAAGGACAAACTTGAAGTGGTGCAGAATACCTTCCTCACTAAAAGGGATTGTTTATGCTTGTAGCATCAGACGAATATTTTCGCATGGGTTTAAGTGTCTAGACATGAGGAAGTCGTCCAAAGCGTTATGCCTTGAGACTTTACTTTAATTAAAGGAATTATTAAGGTAAAGTTATTTTATAAGTGAGTTGAGTTTTATTTAAAGAAATGATTTAATTAACATTAGTGAATTAAATACTACCCATTGATCTCAAGTGAGGTGAGAAGTAATCTCAATTTTCAATCATGACTTTGGAGATTAGGGTTAGGTCATAACTCAATCTTATAAAAGCAAGGAAAGGGTGAACAAGAAGACACTTTCTTGATATTCTTGAGAGTGGAGGAATTTTTCTCAGAGGATTGGACCATGAAGGACTGTGATTCAAGGATATCTTGGATAGGTGGAGAAGGGCCTCCATCTAGAGATCAGGTCAGGGAGAAGACAAAACAAAGGCAGTTGAAAGTGGGTTTCAGTCGATTAAAGCCACAGTAGAAAGATCACTTCGTACAGAGTTTTGTACAGTCTTTGAGTGCGTGTACGCGGGTCTCAATGGAGACAAATGCATATAAATGGATTTGCTTAAGGAAAGTTGCATACATCTCAGGAAGTGTGAAAATACAAGGTCGTGCAGCAACACATGAGATTGCTAGGGTTTACAGGTATTGTATATAGTTTTTTTTGTTTCTCTGTGGGCCATTATCCAAGGTATGGGAGCCCTTGTAATCTTTGAATTTATTTGAATGATAATCTTAGTTGATGGGAAGAATATATTTGTGTATTGTGGATGATATTTTTGGTTTCCAGTATTGTTTTCGCTATCTTTATTTGAGTTGGATATTGCAGCAATGTATGTTGTTTTATGAACTGCTAATTTGATTGAAAACAAGGAAATCACTAGATAACAAGATACCTAGGTGTCGGAGTAAAGATTTCAACAAAAAGGAGGCAAGTGAATTCAATTCTTACTAACTATTCACAATATAATTATTATAAGTGACGAGACTTTCAAATAATAAGTCTAACCTAAAATGTAACACAACCAATCTAAAAAATCTAAAAATAGTAAATTAGACAAGAAATTCACATCCAATAAGTTTGAAAAGGGCACTTAGGTATGCAAGGAAGAAATAGGACATTGTGTAGTATATTGGTGTGTATTTCTTTTACTTTGAAAACTATAGTGTAGAAGTGAGGGTGCTCAATTAGATACTAGTAGTTCCAATTCTAATAGCAAAGAGCATATTAAACAGAACTTTCAAATGATGAATGGGTGGTCACATAAAGGTCATGTTTATTGAGTTCAAAATGCCAACCTCCATTAATGGTAAATATTTTCAATTAAAAAGCATTGAGTGCATGGATTTCACTGAATACACAAGGTGATGGGATGAATAGTAATGTACATGCTTCAATTTTAAATGATCACTTTAATGCCATTTCAAAATTTGGAGTGAGATACTAATCCAAAATCAAGATAGAAAAGATATCAGAGCAGAAAAAACTTTCAAAGATAAAATGTAAGAGGAAAAATTCAAAGATTAGTATTGATCAAGACATCAGCTCCAAACTTGAATAAAAAATTATTGGAAAGAGCTGTGATTGTAAAATTGAGGCCAATTGGCAAATCAATCGAACAATTTGAAAACAAAATCATAAATCTCAATATATATAGGGAAGGCTCAATCAAGGGGTCAATATTGATTAATGGATCGAGTGCAAAGTTCAAAAAGAAATAGGAAAAAGAGGCTCGATCAATAGGTTGAGATTGATTAGTAAATTTAGGAGAAAAATAAGAGAGAAGTCAAAGAGAAGAAGACTAGGAAAATCTACTGAATCGAAGAATGAGGGATGATTCCTAATTCATTCAAATGGACTTCAAAAGGACATGATGGAAGGGAACGATTTGAGGATTGACCCTAATTGAAAAGTCAAAAGGAAATGAAAAATAAAAACAAAAGAAGGCTTGATTCAGATATTGGGACCTTAGAAGAGATCAAAATAATGGATCATTAAAAGGATGAGAAAAATGGGCCAGATTAGAGAATCAAGCCCAAAATCGAATTTGAATGAATAAAAGAGGCATGATCAAAAGATCATGCCCAATTGCAAAATCAATGAAAAATAAAGTTTGAAAGAAACAAAAGAATTCCCTAATTCGGAAATCAAGAACTATTCCAAAATTGAGAAGAAATAGAGTTCAACTAAAAAAGTAAACCTAGTTGGAAGATCATGTCCAATCAAATAATCAAGCTAAAGATTCAAAAGTGTAATAGCCAAAACCAAAGGGTAAATTCCCAAGGAACTTAAACCTTACGAAATAAATTTGAAACTAAGCTTTTCAAAAGTGGAAGTATAATGCAATAAAAAAATGGTCCATAAGAAAATACCTTAAAGAATCCAAAAGGGACTTCTTCCCACCTAAAAGTGTAACACACCCCAGACCCACCTCTGAGGATATGTCACTAAAACTTACTTTTGTCAAACACTTAATTTCAATATTCTCTTCAATTCATCCCATTAATTCTCGGATTCCATTTATTAATTAATATTTCCTGCATATGAGTGCACATGCATTCCTAACAACATATAATTCTCAAGCATAATTATAACAACTATACCATAACATAATTAACATGACTAACCACACCATAATCATAATAAACACATAAAATAATACTTATCTTATAATTAAATCACCCATTGGCTGCATACCTCAAACATTCCTCCCAACCATAGACTATGTTGGCATTCACTCTCAACAATACGTCATCCCCGAGATGGGGCTTTGACGCCACCAAGTCAAAGGCTACCTAATATAAACTAAGGTCCCACAACACACAACTCAGGACAAGGCTAATGGCACCAACTCTAGCAACAGTTCCACCACAGAACCTCTCAATCCCCACAACATGTCCCACCCTAGGAAGTGTACCCCTTCACTGCTCAACAATCCTTCAATTGTACCCATTTCATTCTAGGGCTTCAACAATAGGTCAGTTAGGAAGTATTTGATCTCTATGACACATGGAACACAAGGCTTCTCTCAAAGATTAATGCAACCCACTAGGCTAGAACATATGGAAAACTATTCCCAACAATTCTCTCACCCAAAGAGAATGCTCCACAGGCCTGACAACCTGCTTCTTGAACCCAAACCACCAAGGATTTATAGAGTAAAAACAACTCCACCTCTCACACTCTACATGAATGGTACGAATGATGGAAATGGAAGAATGGACCTATTTTACACTAAAACCCAACATTACATTTGCATGTTCCTATCTTGACACTTGGCACTTAAAGAACTACCTTTCGCTCCACTTGGAGATTCATTCCCCTCACTTAGGAACTTAGAATAAAATCATATAATAAGACTTAGGACTTAGGAATAATATTATTTTATTCCTTGGCTTAAGCCCCCTTGACTTAACCCCTTTTTCTTAGGCTCTTATCCCCCTTTCCCTCCCATAGAGTCCTAGCCCCCCATACTCTTTCGTCTGAATTTGTCTACAGCAACAATGTATTTTATTAATATATATGAGTGATCACATTTTACAATGCCAGCTCATAGGCCTTTCATCATATAGGCTCTTTGTCCTAATAATCACACAAGCACTCTAGCTCGAAACATCATGGCTTAGTAGCCTATAAAGCATATGTACATTTACAACTTAGGGTTTGGACTAGGGGTATTACATTCCCTTCCCCCTTATTTATGCACTATCCTTGGTGCATTACATACACATGTACAATAAAAATTCTTCAAAAATATCCAAAAATATGCAGGTATTCTTCCTACGTGGTATCCTCATGATCCCATGTTTCATCCTCCAGACCGTAGCGGTTCCATTGTACTTTACCAACTCGATGGTTCGATTCTGGAGAAGTTTGACCTTCCTTTCCTATATGCACATTGGATGGACATGGAATTCTCCCTCGTGCTACACCTAGATCACATTCCAATCAATTACATGATTAGTATCATGCACATACTTTACAAGAAAAGACACGTCGAATACATTATGAATGCACCTAGATGCAGGTAGTGCAAGCATGTATGCAACAAGACCAATCCTCTCCAAGATTTCAAATGGTCCACAATATATTGTTTCCATCTTTGGGCAACTCCCCAATTTAAGTGAACTATTCTTAGCTTTCACTTTCAAGAAGACATGCTCACCCACTTTGAATTCTATGTGAGTTATGTCTTTGTTTTCATAAGTTTTTTGTTTGTCCTGAGAAGCCTTTAAATTTTTCTTTATTTTCACCATTTTCTCTTCCATTTCTCTGAGCAATTATGTCCCAACCACTACTCTATCTGTTGGGTTGTCCCAGCTCACTGGCGTTTTGCACTTTCTCCATATAATGCTTCAAATGGGATCATCTTTAAAGATGCCTGATAACTATTATTATAAACAAATTCAATTAAATGTAGGTAATCTTCCCATTTTGATGGTTTATCCATCAAACACATACTTATCATATCATCAATCACCTAATTGACTCTCTCTGTTTTCCCATCCGATTTTGGGTGATATGTTGTACTAAAATTCAAATTTGTTCCATATCCTTTAAACAACCCTTTCCAAAAATTTGATGTGAATTTGGATTCTCTATCGGAAACAAATTCCTTAGGCACACCATATAGCTTGGCAATTTCTCTCATGTAAATATTTGCAATGTTATTTCATTTGTGAGTTAGCTTCACTGGAATAAAATGAGTAGCTTTAGTTAACTTATCCACCACCACCACGATGGAATCATGTTACTTCATTGTTATTGGAAACTTGGAGATAAGATAAATTGTCACAACTTCCCATTTCCATTCAGGAATGGGAAATGGTTGTAGTAATCCAGCTAGATGCCTATGCTTAGCCTTTACCTTATGACATTCGATACATCTGGCTATATAATCAAGCACTTCTTTCTTCATACCTAGCAAAAATTGTTGGCTCTTTACAGTTGCAATTGTTTTCTGATATATTGGGTGCCCAACATAAGGCACATTATGCATTTATCTCAGCACCATATCTTTCATCTCCTGAGATTTAGGCACATATACTTTACCCCTGTACATGATGATTTCATCCTCTCTCAACTCATAATCTTTAATTTTCTACTGAAAAATACCTTGTTGTAATGTTTCTTTTGTTTGTAAATAATGTTGATATGATTTTGCAGCTTCCAAAATTCTATATTTTAAATTAGACTTGCACATGCTAATGGATGTTGCATTCATCTTGTGCACCCTCATGTTGAGTGTATTATCCACATTTTTATCTTTTCCATTGATATGTTTTATATCAAAGTCATACTCACTGACGAACTCTAGCCATGTAATTTGTTTGCCATTCAAATTTGGTTATCTAAACAAATATTTCATACCATTATGGTATGTCCTCAACTCAAATATTTTTCCCATAAGATAATGCTTCCACACATTTAAGGCATGAACTATCCCTATCAATTTTAAATCGTGTGTGGCATAGTGTCTCTCATGTTATTTCAACTTCCTTGAATCATAACATATCACAAGCCCATTTTGGGTAAGGACTCCTCCAATCCCATCCTTGAAGGCATTAGTGCACAAAATTAAATCTTCATTTGGATCAACAATCTTCAATTTTTGTGCACTTTTCAATAAATTATTCAAGTGTTGGAAACTTTCTTCATATTTAGAGGTCCACTTGAATTTCACACCCTTATTTTGCGAATAAGTGATTGGATGTGTAATCCTTGAAAAGCCTTCAATAAATATCCTATAATAACATGAAAGTCCCATGAATGATCTCACCTATGAAAGATTCTTTGGTGTTGGAAATCCTCAAATGGATTCTATCCTCTCAAGTTCCATTGTTATCCCATCCTCTAAAATAATATGGCCCAAATAATGAATCTGCCTCTGATAAAATGAGTACTTTCTTAGCTTGGCATACAACTAATGCTCCCTCAATACTTGTAGCACCATCCTGAAGTGTTGCTCATTCTCTTCTTCATAATTAGAGTAGATATGTATTTCATCTAAGAAGACAATCACAAACTTGTCTAAATAATTTGTGAAAATATCATTCATCAAACACATGAATATAGTTGGTTCATTTGACAACCCAAATGTCACCACTACAAACTCATAATGGCCATACCATGTTCTAAATGTTGTCTTGCTGAAATATTATTCTTTAATACTCACTTGATGGTAGCCTGAACTAAGGTTAATCTTGGATAATATCTTTGCATCTTTCAGATGATCAAAAAGATCATATATCCTTGGCAAAGGATACTTGTTCTTCACGGTCACCTTATTTTGTTGTCTGCAATCAATGCACAACCTTAAGGTTCCATCCTTATTCTTCACAAATAGCATTGGGGCACCCCAAGGTGCCTATACCCCTTGTTCAAAATTTATTCAAGATTCATTTTCAATTCTTTCAGCTTTGGTGTGCTCATCCTTTAAGGAGTCTTGGACACTAGGGAAACTCTAGGCATCAAATTAATGGATAAATATATATGTCTCTTTGGTGGCAATCCAAATATCTCTATAAATACATCCTCATAATATTTCAAGATTGGATGATCTTTAATACTTGTAATTTTATCCTTAGCTACCTCCTCCATATGTGTTGCATAAATTTGGCATCCTTTCCTAAAGCTTCTTTTCAGTTGCAAGGCTGAAATTTCTTTGATAGACATTGCCTTTGGAATACTCTGAAGTGTTCTCAAGTTCCCTTCCTCATCCAAACAAGTGAAGTCCTTATTGTAGAAATCCATGACAACGTTATGCTTATCCAACCAATCCATACCAATTATGAAATCATATGAACCCAAAGGTATGATATTCAAATCTTCCTTTTTGCTCATTTTGTTCATGTACATTGGACAATTCTTAACCAACTCATTGATTCTTTTCATCAAGTTGGTTTGTAATATCCAAAGTATTCCCACATTTGCTTCTTTTCAAATGAAATATCTCAACGAGATTAAAATCTATGTAACTATGGCTAGCTCCTGAATCAATTAAGATGACTATAGGTTGATCATTGATCTTACCTTCCACTTCAATCATATGAGACTGAAATTCAGCTTGCTTGTTTTCCAAGGATGGATAGATTCTTGGCATACTTATGCCCATATATTTAGGTGTGTCATCCTCTTGAATGTTGTGCATGCTCCTCTTATCTCTTCCATGAGGACGATCCTTGTACATGTGATCTCCTTCACAACCCCAACATTTTATGGGTTGTTTCCTTGGCCTTTTCCCAATGATTATGTCATTTTGGGCTCATTTTGAGTTGGTTGTCCCTAAGAATTATTTCTAAAGAATGGTGACTTATACCCTTTCTTTCTCTGCCATCTTACCTTTATTCTTGTCAACCCAATCTCTCTGAAAGGTTTATCCTCCTCTATGTTGATCATAAAGGCACTTGGCTCTCCTTATCACTTCCTCCAATGTCTTGGGATCATCATATTGTATCTTATCACCGAATATTGAAGGTAGCCCACTCATAAATTTTTGAGTCTTGACCTCCTCATCTTTGATGAAGTCAACATACCTCAGCAGCTCTAAGAATCTCCTCTCGTACTCACCTATGGTCATGCTCCCAAGATTGAGTTCAAAGAACTCCTTCATATTCCTATCATAATAATGCTTGGACAAGCATTTCTTATGAAAATATTTTCTTAACTGCCTCTAAGTGATCTTCTTTTCATCAATTTGTTGGACTTGCATGAGTTGGTTCCACCACATTGATGCTTTTCCATTTAGCTGGTAAATTGAAATTCTATATTCTACCTATGAGTAATAATTGTGCAGTTGGAAGTATTTCCTCATTCCCAACAACCAATCCTCTGCATCTTAATATTTCTTATGTTCATGATCTAATGTAGAAGGCTTAATCTTCTTGAACTCTCCCTACAATTCATCTACCCGGGACCTTCTTTTATGATGCCTGACAGGGGACAAACTTGGGATGCTTTATGATTCTGAAAATGCATGAGCTCTAGCAACCGAGTGCCTTGGTGAATGATGATGATGTCTAGTAGCACTTCTAGAGTGCCTTGCACTTTTAACATCTTCTCTTTTTCCATGAGGTCTATTCCCTTCTTCCTTCCTTGAATTTGATTATTTATCCATCCTCCTCTGCTATGTGTTAAAGCTCTCAAACAACTCAGCATTGATGTTGTTATGCTCCTCCTAAGTTCTCATAATTCTCTCATTGTTTTCTCCATAGTTCCATACATCTCTCTACAATATTCTAACTGTCTGTACTAAATTTACGTTTTTTTGTTTTTCCTTCTATGTGCCCATTTGATTCAGTTCCTGCATTACCCATGCTAACATACAACCCTTTTACTTCATCCTCATTATTGTAGGTTCTTTGCGCATTCTCCATGTCTCTAGTTATCCTTCTGGGTTTACTTTGTTCTATCAATACCCGTCAGTCTACAAAATGTGTATGCAACACAATTTGTTAGAAAAAAACAATAATTCTAAAATCCTCGAAAATTATGCACAATTATTCCCTTTAAGTGCATCAAAAATATTCCTTTTGATTGCTTGTGAATTATGTTTCTTAAGTCACAATTATGGATGAATATCTACATTTTCCCATCCAATACCTTTCCAATGACTACTTTCCTTCTCAATTCTAAGTTCTGAGTAGAAAGTTTTGGTCTTCATAATATTGCCAATTAATTCCTTTTGTGCACCTTTCATCTGGTGTAATTAATCCCAGACACCCACTCCTTTGGATTTTTGATAGAATGCCAATTGGGTTTATTCATGCCTACATTTTGAGCGATCTGTCAAAATTTCACCTTCATCTAGGCTCTGAGCTGCTAGTTACAACTTGTTGAAGTTTTGATTGTTTCCCCATTTTAGCACTAAATGCTACAGGAGTCTTCTCTTCCATCTTGCACAATTTCAGTTACCCAGATTCTAATTATGGCTCCATGGATGTCTTCTATGGTCCATGAGATTTCCATAGACTATTTTTGTGCCCCAAACTAACTTTTGTGCAAGGAGTAATTCCCTCTGGAAGTAAACTGATAACCAAATTATACTTTGCACTATTTAGGTTGTAACTTCCTTATACAAGCTCGATTTTTCTCCCAGAATAGCTTGTTGGAAATCTCTCACTCAAATCTTTCATTTCAAAGGAAGAAACTTGTGTATCTGAGGTACATATAGTTTCATAATTTTTTAACCCTAAAAATGCTTTTTAGGCCTTCAAAAATCCCCTAGAAGATTATGACCTTCAAAATTTTGATACTATTCTGAAAACATTGAATGGTTATTGTTGGCATGGCTATTAATATGGTGTTTTTGATCCACATGGCACCTTGAGGTGATTCCACATCAACCTCTTGGACACCCTGTCAGCTTCTATCACCTTCTCTCTATCTTCCCTCTTCTTTTATTTCCTCTCTTCTCTTATTTATCCTACTTTAACTTTATTGCATTTTATAAATAATAAAAAAAATTTATTTGTGGACCCACTCATATCGGTTGCCACATGTCACCACCACAATGGCCCATGCCATCAA
The DNA here is from genome assembly GCA_009831015.1 of Picea engelmannii. NCBI lineage: Eukaryota > Viridiplantae > Streptophyta > Pinopsida > Pinales > Pinaceae > Picea > Picea engelmannii. The sequence goes on along the minus strand of ML781150.1, from coordinate 197,489 downwards.
TGGATCCCATATCTCCTTCCAACTTCCACTAGGCGCCCATACATAGACTGTAGGGATGGGTGGGTCCTATCACACACCCTTTTCCTTCGATGTGTGAACTTGCATGCTCCCAAATCAAATAGTGGAGATGATCGAAAGATCAATGACTATGGTTGATATCGCATCATCAACTTGCTCGAGAGTTATTGGCCTGTCGTGATGTGATACCAAAAACCTCTCAGTGATATGTGTTGCTCCCCCATTGGTTTCACATCCCCAAATGTTTTTTTCAAAACCATATGTTAACCATGCAATATCACTTATGGTATCAGTCTATACTACATTCCATCACCCCATCACATTGGTATACCACATCACCACCAGGGCCTTTCACTGGCCCACCACCGTGGACCTACCATCGTGGCCCTGACACAGTGGAAGTCCACATCACCTTACATGTGGCCTCCCACATCATCGATGATGTCATGTATGAAAAATCCCCAAATTTTCCCAAACTTATTAAGTTTCCAAAAATGCCTGAATTCATAATTTCATAATTTGATCACTTAGTCAATTTCTCCATGGCTGCAATTTCCAAAATTCGAACAACTACAGGCCCAAAAATGCTCAATCAGAGGTTGAAATTGGGAATTTTAACCCTCTGAACTCAAATTTCACAAATTTATCAGGAAATTTTCCAACTTCTGCCTGGAACTTTTGAAAAACAATTTCCATACATCCCCTGAACTTTAAATTTGCAAATTCAACTTATGTGTGTTGACTATGGCCCATGTAGGCTCGGTGTTGAACCTATGGCTCCGATACCACACTATAACACACCCCAGACCCAACTCTAGGCATATGTCACTAAAACCAACTTTTTTTCAAGCACTTAATTTCATAATTCTCTTCAATTCAACCCATTAATTCTATGATACCATTTATTAATCAATATGCCCTACATATGGGCACACATGCATTTCTAACAACATATAATTCTCAAGAATAATTATAATAATGATACCATAATATAATTAACCACACAATAATCATAATAAAAGCATAAAATAACACTTATCTTATAGTTAAAATCATTGACTCACTACAAACCTTAGACGTTCCTCCTAGCCATAGACTTGATTGCTCATTCACTCTGAAGAGCAAGTCACCCTCAAGATGGGGCTATGACTCCACTAGGTAAAACTCTTCTTAAGCTAATTTAATGTCCCACATCACAAAACTCGGGACAAGGCCAATGGCACCAACTCTAGTAGCAATTCCACCTCATAGCCTCTCATTCCCCACAACCTGTCCCACCCTTGGAAGTTTACTCCTTCACTACTCCACAGTCCTTTAGTTGTAGCCCTTCCCTTCTAGGGCTTCAGCAATAGGCTGACCAAGAAGTCTCAGAGCTCTGTGACACTTGGAACACAAGGATTCTCTCAAAGAGTTATGGCATCCACTAGGTCAACAAACAAGGAAACATATTCCTAGCAATTCTCTCACCCAAAGAGAATGCTCCACGGGCCTAACAACCTGCTTCTTCAACCCAAACCACCAAGGATTTATAGGGTAAAAATAGCTCCACCACTCACACTCTCCAGGAAATGGTACGAATGATGGAAATGGAAGAATGGATTGATTTTCCACTAAAACCCAACATTATATTTGCATGTTCCTATCTTGACACTTGGAACTCAAGGAACTACCGTTTTCTCCACTTGGAGATTTTTTCCCCTCACTTGGAAACTTAGGATAAAATCATATCATAAGACTTAGGAGTTAGGAATAATATTATTTTGTTCCTTGGATTAAACTCCCTTGACTTAGTCCCTTTTTCTTAGGCCCTTATCCCCCTTTCACTCTCATGGAGTCCTAGCCCCCCATACTCTTTCGTCTGACTTGGTCTGAAACAGTGATGTATTTTATTAATATATTTGAGTGATTACATTTTACAATGTTGCCTCATTGGCCTTTCAGCATGTAGGCTCTCTGGCCTAATAATCACATAGGCACCCTCGCACAAAACATCCTAGCTCACCATCCTATAAAGCATATGTACATTTACAACTTGGGGTTCAACCTGGGGGTATTAGAAAAAGTAAAAAGGAGAAAGAAAATGGAATAAATATCATTACAATTAAAAAAAAATAGGGCCCCCAAGTTTCCTTGGAAACTTGGGGCTTGTTGAGACCTCAATAAATGGTAAAACACTAGGAAAAACCATGAATCTTTAAAACTTTACCCTTCGTTGATAAATATAAAGAAGGGAGTTGCATTATTTTCCAGTGATCATACCTTATCTCTCAAGAAATGGGTTCCTCTAAAGTTTCTTTAAGACATGATCCAAATCTAACCTAATCTTTCATCTGTAGCGACTTAGTAGCTCATGTTGAAGAAAATAAACATCTTGAAGTTGATTTCCTTGAAGCATAACTTAATTTTCTAGGTATCCAATTGAGTATATCCCAAGTGGTTATGGGTTGGAGTGTTATCCTCCCTAATCAAGTTATATTCTATAAGTGACATGTTGAGCTCATAATGAGCATATTGTTCTAATGGATTTCATCTATGTTGTTGACCTATTCTTGTGCCTTGAAGAGTCTAGGATTTACCCTATGTAGCATACTCAAAATGAGGGGAAATATCTAGGGGTTTTCCTTGGGATATGATACCTGGAAAAAAGAATTTAATGCTCAAGGATATAGTCACAGTCACATGGCTTCATTGAAAATATGTTAAATATTTATATAGACAAGTTGTGTCACCCATTAGTAGAGATATCTTCATTTCCCCATGATGAGTTAAATTTCCTTCTCAATGCTTTACCATCTTATGTCTTCTTTTAACACTAGCAAATGAGGGAAATAATGGGTATTTACAACTAGGTGGGATGATGTCTATTTTGAGGGAATAATTAGTCATCCATGAGTAATTAAAATATGTCCTAACATTTTTTAATCCTAGATGTTTGACTAGTCACCTTTCACATGTTGATCTCATTAGTGTGAATGAATGGGATCTTAAATCTATTAGAATCATCACTTAACTAAAGTTTCGAGATTTTTGGAAGATGGTCATTCAAAAGGCTTGAGTCTTGCCACTATTATGATTTTTTCAGTTAATATGTATAGTATTCACTTGTAGTTTACAAGAGTTTGGAAGGTTATAAAGTGTGCACGTCTTTCATAAGACTCAACAAATTGCAAACTAATCAACATATAGAGAATCCATTATAGATAAATTTATTAACAACCGAATAAAGAAATGCATATTCAATACTCAGAAAATCCTAATTAACATGAATTCAAATTTTAGAAAATATAAAACAATTGAAATTGATTTCAAAATCTGTACTAAAGCTAAAAATAGGAAATGAAAATTTTTTAAAATAAAACCTACTATGTATAGTCTAGCTACCAAGGGAAAACTATAGCAATATCTCTTCAAAGTTTGGTCATTGACAGGGATAAGTTCCAATTCTCCCTCCATATTGTGCAATATATAAGTTTCAAGGCCAATATTTTTAGCCACCTAAAAGGGGCCAAGCCAAAGTGGTTGAAATTTCAACAGTCTAACCTTTGGCTCATTTGGTTTATCCCAATTAAGCTTGGGATCCCCTATTTCAAAGTGCTTGTCACCATATGAATATTTATCAAACTAGTGTTTAACAATTTATTAATGGTCTACAAATTTTTGTTTAGCTTTCTTATGTTCTTCTTCTATCCTAAGTAAAGTGTCAATTTTGGTTTGGAGAGTTGAAGAACTATACCCTCTAGAGGATTGAGATAATTGCATCAAAAGTAAACACATTTTAGACGAGAGAGTAGCTCTTTATCATACTTGAGGAAATAAGGAGAGTTACCTGAGGCCATTTTGATGGAACATCAAACATTGATGGTTCATCACACATCTTTTGGATTCAATCAGTCGAGTGGTCAACCTACATCTGGATATAATCAGTCAGACGGTCAACCAGATCTCTACACTAGTCAGTCAAGTAATCGACATGCCTGTTGGTCGGACAATTGACCATCGGTCAAAGATAGTTAGGCGGTAAATAAACTAGCCCAACAATATACTACTATTTGGACGCATAGGCGGTTGGGTTGAGAATCCTTGTCGAGCCAACTCAATGGCACGAATTTGACGGAGTCAACTCTAACTACCAACTTTTACATGTGGACAAGATCTTCTGAATTATATGGAAGTTGGTTCGATATTGAGGCTATAAATAGAAAATCCCGTGGGTCATTATCATCATTGAGATCAAGCAATAAAAAAATAGATCATTCAGATCAATGGGTGCAATATGCATTGTGATGTTTTGATCACAGTGTGCTCTACTTAAGTGTTGTAACAGTGTTTTTAGACACCACCTTTTGTCTTTGAATTTTTTTATTCCTCTTTGATTATATGCAGTACTATTTTTTATGTTTCATGTTATGTTCCACCCTATTCCCCAACATGGTATTAGAGTCAATGGTTTAAAACCTCGACCTATTTTCTGCAAACCATGTTGAGTGGGATCTGTTGTGTGATTGAATCTAGGCCAGTGGTTTGTTGACTGGAATTTATTGAAACATAGTATTTTTTGTCCATATATCGAAGATGGCTTTGAATATTGATCATATTATTTTGAACAGATTAAATTATGCACTATGGGCACCAGATATGGAAACCCTGCTGAAGAGCAAAGGATTGTGGCAGTATATGAAAATTGTGATTCCAGATCCAATAGATAATCAGGAAAAGTTCGTTGTCGATGGCAAGAAGAATGAGTTTTTGGGGGTCATCATGACCTATATCTCACGAGAGATTTGATTTAACCTCACGGGAATCGACTATCCTCATTAAGTCTAGAGGAAGCTAAATTTGTTGTTCGACCAATTTGATGAGAGCTATGTCATGCAGTTGGAGAAAGAGTTGATCTCTCTCAATCCTCATTCTTTTGACAGAATAAAGGACTATTTGGTGCATGTCAAAGAACTCTAGATGAGATTGGGAAAATATTGAAAGAACTATCAGAAGAATGATTGACAACTCATTGATCTCATCCTGATGAACTTGAGAACATCGTTTGACATGTTCGTATCGACTTTCCACAGCAACTAGCAAGCACACAAAGAATATCGTAAGGATTACACCTTTGAAGCTTCATGTGGTATGTTGATTATTGATCAACACAGAATACTTGAAGAAGGAAAGCTTGGTGGTAAACATCAGGCCCACTTGCTCAAGGGAAGGAGAAAGATGGATCCTAGGGATAGAGTATGGTTTGATGCCTCAACACAGAAACCTGTATACCGCGACCAAAAACCTAAGGGATAGATAGATTCCCCCCAGCCAAGTTGAAAGAAGAAAACATGTCACTGCTATGGAAAGACTAGACATGCAGAGAAACTCTACTATAAGACGCTAGATGATTTAGAAGAAAAAGTTAAACGCCTGGAAGGAAATGTCTGCTCTGAATGACGACCTATTGATAATTTCACCTTCCAAGTCTGAACTTTTCAGGCCTTGTTGTCTCATTTTATGCACAATGAATGGGTAGTTGACTCTAGGTGAACTCATCACATGACTAAGGATGCATCCTTGTTCACGTGGTTGGATGAAGCTAAGGAGGGGAAAATCTATGTTGTTGATGATTTTTCTCTGGATGTTGTTTTTCAGGGTGATGTTACTCATCAACATGGGAAAATTGTCGATGTATGTCATGTGCCAAATCTTAGTGCCAATATATTGTTTGTTTCTTGACTAACACAGACAGGGAAGGTTACGGAATTTTGGCCAGATCGGTTCTATGTTTGTGATTTGAAGAAAGGAAATTTGATTGTCGTCAGCAGTCTTCTTGACCCGATAGATAGTCTGTACAAATTTTGTAACATCACGTGACTTGACATTGAAAAGAATTCACATGTTTCTCACACTAATGAGAGAATTTGAATTTGGCATGAATGACTCAGACACCCAAATTTCTGAAGTTTGTAGACACTGGCAACTAAAAACATGGTTGATGGTTTACCTAAAGTGTTTCCCCCTGAATAAGTTTGTAAAGGATGTGTGCTTGGGAAGCATCATCAAGCCCATTCAAATTGGCAAAGTGTGGTGAGCATAGAACCTACTGGATCTAGTTCATAGTGATGTTTGTTAGATAAATCTATCTTACCTTGCCTTTGAAAAGTTCAAGGAGTTTACATCCTTTGATGAAAATAAATGTGGTCAACCCATCAAGTGCCTAAGATCAGAAGATGGTGGTGAGTATGTAAATCAACCTTTTGAATAATACTCGGTTCGATCTGGTATTGAATGGTAGTGGTCAGTTCCTCACACACCTTAGTGGAATGGCATCATATAATGCAAGAATCAAATGTTAGTCGAAATGACTAGATGTCTTTTGCAGGCTAAATATCTGCATCTCGAATTGAGTTATTCATTCCATGAATCTAGTTGAACGATGGTGTGGAAAGAATCCTTCAGTCGACAACCTCTCTGTGTTTGGATGTGTTGCTTGGAATCACATTTATGATGATTGCAAAAATAAGTTGGATGCAGATATTCATGCTTGCATCATGATGGGATACTCCAAAGAGTTGAAAGCCTATAGACTGTTTGATCTTTATAAAGTCGAAATTATATCGATTGTTTGAGTCAATCCTAGTCCATTTATCATATTTCATCATAGGGATCACTTATGCATGGTTCTCCCTTGGTTATGTGGCATTCCAACGATTCCTGTCTTTTTGGGCTATTATTGGGCATAATTTAAATAAATGCACTAATTGTTTCATTTGGGCCATATTATCTGAGGGGATACCTGAGTGTAATAGCTCATTAAAACCGAGACAAAAATCTTTAAAGGTTGGGATGATGAGAAAGGGACTTTCAGTGACCATAAATGTCTTAAAAGCAAATTAATCACTTTTCGTAGTTAAAAAGGGGTTAAAAAATTATTTAATGAGTAATATGCAGAATAGCATTATAAAGTCACTTTAAGTTATTCAAAGGGTAAAAGGGTCTGAAAAGGGTCAACGAGGAGACAAAAGGATAATGAGGACGCCCTCACTCATTATGGATATGTCTTTTTTTTAAAAAGAAATGAGAGAGCTCTTATGGCTTTGGATCTTTGGGATGAAAACCCTGGGAAGATTAGAAGATTGGTTTTGGTGGTGAGACTATCCACCCTAGCTAGTTCAAGGGAAAATATCATCTGTATTTCTTCATTTTGCTTCAGTGTGATAGATTTTATCATCTTGTTGGCAAAGTTTCTTATATGTGGTTGAGTTTTCTCTTTCTGGTGGTTGAGTTTCCTTGTTGAGGTTGAGTGTCTGGTTTGAAGAGGTTGATTTCTAATTGAGGAGGTGTAGTTATTTAAGTGTTGGGTCATATCTCTTATTTGGGGATGATTTTCTTCTCTTGGGACGAGTTGTTGGTTGAAGGGAAAATTATTCAAGTGTTGGGCGAGTTCTCTGTTGGTTGGGGGGCGATTTACACTTGCAGATTGTGTCTCTTACATCCTAGGGAGATTTTCCTCCTTGTTGGGAATGCGAACGCATATATGGGCCAAATTCTAGTAGAATAAAGACAAGGTTTTTTTGTTGGGTGTATTTAGCAGTGGTCTGGGCTGAGTTCCTTTGGTTGGACCAACTTCTAGACTATTGGTAGTCTTTTTTTCTCATCTGAGTTGAGTTTGGTTGTTGACCTATTATATACGACTTGTTGGGGTGATTTCAATCCTTCCAGATCTGCATCTTCAACAATATATA
>ML781150.1:168469-189694 GCA_009831015.1 Picea engelmannii | reverse complement strand
CCATGGCTGCAATTTCCAAAATTCGAACAACTACAGGCCCAAAAATGCTCAATCAGAGGTTGAAATTGGGAATTTTAACCCTCTGAACTCAAATTTCACAAATTTATCAGGAAATTTTCCAACTTCTGCCTGGAACTTTTGAAAAACAATTTCCATACATCCCCTGAACTTTAAATTTGCAAATTCAACTTATGTGTGTTGACTATGGCCCATGTAGGCTCGGTGTTGAACCTATGGCTCCGATACCACACTATAACACACCCCAGACCCAACTCTAGGCATATGTCACTAAAACCAACTTTTTTTCAAGCACTTAATTTCATAATTCTCTTCAATTCAACCCATTAATTCTATGATACCATTTATTAATCAATATGCCCTACATATGGGCACACATGCATTTCTAACAACATATAATTCTCAAGAATAATTATAATAATGATACCATAATATAATTAACCACACAATAATCATAATAAAAGCATAAAATAACACTTATCTTATAGTTAAAATCATTGACTCACTACAAACCTTAGACGTTCCTCCTAGCCATAGACTTGATTGCTCATTCACTCTGAAGAGCAAGTCACCCTCAAGATGGGGCTATGACTCCACTAGGTAAAACTCTTCTTAAGCTAATTTAATGTCCCACATCACAAAACTCGGGACAAGGCCAATGGCACCAACTCTAGTAGCAATTCCACCTCATAGCCTCTCATTCCCCACAACCTGTCCCACCCTTGGAAGTTTACTCCTTCACTACTCCACAGTCCTTTAGTTGTAGCCCTTCCCTTCTAGGGCTTCAGCAATAGGCTGACCAAGAAGTCTCAGAGCTCTGTGACACTTGGAACACAAGGATTCTCTCAAAGAGTTATGGCATCCACTAGGTCAACAAACAAGGAAACATATTCCTAGCAATTCTCTCACCCAAAGAGAATGCTCCACGGGCCTAACAACCTGCTTCTTCAACCCAAACCACCAAGGATTTATAGGGTAAAAATAGCTCCACCACTCACACTCTCCAGGAAATGGTACGAATGATGGAAATGGAAGAATGGATTGATTTTCCACTAAAACCCAACATTATATTTGCATGTTCCTATCTTGACACTTGGAACTCAAGGAACTACCGTTTTCTCCACTTGGAGATTTTTTCCCCTCACTTGGAAACTTAGGATAAAATCATATCATAAGACTTAGGAGTTAGGAATAATATTATTTTGTTCCTTGGATTAAACTCCCTTGACTTAGTCCCTTTTTCTTAGGCCCTTATCCCCCTTTCACTCTCATGGAGTCCTAGCCCCCCATACTCTTTCGTCTGACTTGGTCTGAAACAGTGATGTATTTTATTAATATATTTGAGTGATTACATTTTACAATGTTGCCTCATTGGCCTTTCAGCATGTAGGCTCTCTGGCCTAATAATCACATAGGCACCCTCGCACAAAACATCCTAGCTCACCATCCTATAAAGCATATGTACATTTACAACTTGGGGTTCAACCTGGGGGTATTAGAAAAAGTAAAAAGGAGAAAGAAAATGGAATAAATATCATTACAATTAAAAAAAAATAGGGCCCCCAAGTTTCCTTGGAAACTTGGGGCTTGTTGAGACCTCAATAAATGGTAAAACACTAGGAAAAACCATGAATCTTTAAAACTTTACCCTTCGTTGATAAATATAAAGAAGGGAGTTGCATTATTTTCCAGTGATCATACCTTATCTCTCAAGAAATGGGTTCCTCTAAAGTTTCTTTAAGACATGATCCAAATCTAACCTAATCTTTCATCTGTAGCGACTTAGTAGCTCATGTTGAAGAAAATAAACATCTTGAAGTTGATTTCCTTGAAGCATAACTTAATTTTCTAGGTATCCAATTGAGTATATCCCAAGTGGTTATGGGTTGGAGTGTTATCCTCCCTAATCAAGTTATATTCTATAAGTGACATGTTGAGCTCATAATGAGCATATTGTTCTAATGGATTTCATCTATGTTGTTGACCTATTCTTGTGCCTTGAAGAGTCTAGGATTTACCCTATGTAGCATACTCAAAATGAGGGGAAATATCTAGGGGTTTTCCTTGGGATATGATACCTGGAAAAAAGAATTTAATGCTCAAGGATATAGTCACAGTCACATGGCTTCATTGAAAATATGTTAAATATTTATATAGACAAGTTGTGTCACCCATTAGTAGAGATATCTTCATTTCCCCATGATGAGTTAAATTTCCTTCTCAATGCTTTACCATCTTATGTCTTCTTTTAACACTAGCAAATGAGGGAAATAATGGGTATTTACAACTAGGTGGGATGATGTCTATTTTGAGGGAATAATTAGTCATCCATGAGTAATTAAAATATGTCCTAACATTTTTTAATCCTAGATGTTTGACTAGTCACCTTTCACATGTTGATCTCATTAGTGTGAATGAATGGGATCTTAAATCTATTAGAATCATCACTTAACTAAAGTTTCGAGATTTTTGGAAGATGGTCATTCAAAAGGCCTGAGTCTTGCCACTATTATGATTTTTTCAGTTAATATGTATAGTATTCACTTGTAGTTTACAAGAGTTTGGAAGGTTATAAAGTGTGCACGTCTTTCATAAGACTCAACAAATTGAAAACTAATCAACATATAGAGAATCCATTATAGATAAATTTATTAACAACCAAATAAAGAAATGCATATTCAATACTCAGAAAATCCTAATTAACATGAATTCAAATTTTAGAAAATATAAAACAATTGAAATTGATTTCAAAATCTATACTAAAGCTAAAAATAGGAAATGAAAATTTTTAAAAATAAAACCTACTATGAATAGTCTAGCTACCAAGGGAAAACTATAGCAATATCTCTTCAAAGTTTGGTCATTGACAGGGATAAGTTCCAATTCTCCCTCCATATTGTGCAATCTATAAGTTTCAAGGCCAATATTTTTAGCCACCTAAAAGGGGCCAAGCCAAAGTGGTTGAAATTTCAACAGTTTAACCTTTGGCTCATTTGGTTTATCCCAATTAAGCTTGGGATCCCCTATTTCAAAGTACTTGTCACCATATGAATATTTATCAAACTAGTGTTTAACAATTTATTAATGGTCTACAAATTTTTGTTTAGCTTTCTTATGTTCTTCCTCTATCCTAAGTAAAGTGTCAATTTTGGTTTGGAGAGTTGAAGAACTATACCCTCTAGAGGATTGAGATAATTGCATCAAAAGTAAACACATTTTAGACGAGAGAATAACTCTTTATCATACATGAGGAAATAAGGAGAGTTACCTAAGGCCATTTTGATGGAACATCAAACATTGATGGTTCATCACACATCTTTTGGATTCAATCAGTCGAGTGGTCAACCTACATCTAGATACAATCAGTCAGACGGTCGACCAGATCTCTACACTAGTCAGTCAAGTAATCGACATGCCTGTCGGACGAACAATTGACCATCGGTCGAAGATAGCCAGGCGGTAAATCAACTAGCCCAACAATATACTACTATTTGGATGCATAGGCAATCGGGTCGAGCATCCTTGTCGAGCCAACTCAACAGCACGGATTTGACGGAGTCAACTCTAACTACCAACTTTTACATGTGGACAAGATCTTCTGAATTATATGGAAGTTGGTTCGATATTGAGGCTATAAATAGAAAATCCCTTGGATCATTATCATCATTGAGATCAAGCAATAAAAAAATAGATCATTCAGATCAATGGGTGCAATATGCATTGTGATGTTTTGATCACAGTGTGCTCTACTTAAGTGTTGTAACAATGTTTTTAGACACCACCTTTTGTCTTTTAATTTTTTTATTCCTCTTTGATTATATGCAGTACTATTTTTTATGTTTCATGTTGTGTTCCACCCTATTCCCCAACATGGTATCAGAGTCTCTGGTTTAAAACCTAGACCTATTTTCTGCAAACCTTGTTGAGTGGGATATGTTGTGTGATTGAATCTAGGCCAGTGGTTTGTTGACTGGAATTTATTGAAACATAGTATTTTTTGTCCATATATCGAAGATGGCTTTGAATATTGATCCTATTATTTTGAACGGATTAAATTATGCACTATGGGCACCAAATATGGAAACCCTGCTGAAGAGCAAAGGATTGTGGCAGTATATGAAAATTGTGATTCTAGATCCAACAGATAATTAGGAAAAGTTCGTTGTCGATGGCAAGAAGAATGAGTTTGTGGGGGTCATCGTGACCTATATCTCACGAGAGATTTGATTTAACCTCGCGGGAATTGACTATCCTCATCAAGTCTAGAGCAAGCTAAATTTGTTGTTCGACCAATTCGATGAGAGCCATGTCATGCAGTTGGAGAAAGAGTTGATATCTCTCAATCCTCATTCTTTTGACAGAATAAAGGACTATTTGGTGCATGTCAAATAACTCTAGATGAGATTGGGAAAATATTGAAAGAACTATCAAAATAATGATTGACAACTCATTGATCTCATCTTGATGAACTTGAGAACATCGTTCGACATGTTCGTATCGACATTCCACAACAACTAGCAAGCACACAAAGAATATCGTAAGGATTACACCTTTGAAGCTTTATGTGGTATGTTGATTATTGATCAACATAGAATACTTGAAGAAGGAAAGCTTGGTGGTAAACATCAAGCCCACTTGCTCAAGGGAAGGAGAAAGATGGATCCTAGGGATAGAGTATGGTTTGATGCCTCAACACAGAAACATGCATACCGCGAAGAAAAAACCTAAGGGATAGATAGATGCCCCCCAGCCAAGTTGAAAGAAGAAAACATGTCACTACTATGGAAAGACTAGACATGCAGAGAAACTCTACTATAAGACGCTAGATGATTTAGAAGAAAAAGTTAAACAACTAGAAGGAAACGTGTGCTCTGAATGACAACCCGCTGATAATTTCACCTTCCAAGTCAGAACTTTTCAGGCCTTGTTGTCTCATTTTATGCACAATGAATGGGTAGTTGACTCTGGGTGCACTCATCACATGGCTAAGGATGCCTCCTTGTTCACGTGGTTGGATGAAGCTAAGGAGGGGAAAATCTATGTTGTTGATGATTTTTCTCTAGATGTTGTTTGTCAGGGTGATGTTACTCATCAACATGGGAAAATTGTTGATGTATGTCATGTGCCAAATCTTAGTGCCAATATATTGTTTGTTTCTTGGCTAACACAGATAGGAAAGTTTGCGGAATTTTGGACAGATCGGTTCTATGTTTGTGATTTGAAGAAAGGAAAGTCGATTGTCGTCAGCAATCTTCTTGACCCAACAGATAGTCTGTACAAATTTTGTGACATCACGTGACTTGACATTGAAAATAATGCACATGTTTCTCACACTAATGAGAGAATTTGAATTTGGCATGAATGACTCAGACACCCAAATTTCTGAAGTTTGCAGACACTGGCAACTCAAAACATGGTTGATGGTTTACCTAAAGTGTTTCCCCCTGAATGAGTTTGTAAAGTATGTGTGCTTGGGAATCATCATCAAGCCCATTCAAATTGGCAAAGTGTGGTGAGCATAGAACCTACTGGATCTAGTTCATAGTGATGTTTGTTAGATAAATTTATCTTCACTGGCAAGTGCAAGGTATATTTTAACTTTCATTGATGATTTCTCTCACTTTACATGGGTTTGTTTTCTGAGGAAAAAAAAACCTTGCCTTTGAAAAGTTCAAGGAGTTTACATCCTTTGATGAAAATAAATGTGGTCGACCCATCAAGTGCCTAAGATCAGAAGATGGTGGTGAGTATGTAAATCGACCTTTTGAAGAATACTCGGTTCGATCTGATATTGAATGATAGTGGTCAGTTCCTCACACACCTTAGTGGAATGGCATCGTATAATGCAAGAATCAAATGTTAGTCGAAATGACTAGATGTCTTTTGCAGGCTAAATATCTGCATCTCGAATTGAGTTATTCATTCCATGAATCTAGTTGAACAATGGTGTGGAAAGAATCCTTCAGTCGACAACCTCTCTGTGTTTGGATGTGTTGCCTGGGCTCACATTTATGATGATTGCAAAAATAAGTTGGATGCAAAGATTCATGCTTGCATCATGATGGGATACTCCAAAGAGTTGAAAGCCTATAGACTGTTTGATCCTTATAAAGTCAAAATTATATCGATTGTTTGAGTCAATCCTAGTCCATTTATCATATTTCATCATAGGGATCACTTATGCATGGTTCTCCCTTGGTTATGTGGTGTTCCAACAATTCCTGTATTTTTGGGCTATTATTGGGCATAATTTAAATAAATGCACTAATTGTTTCATTTGGGCCATATTATCTGAGGGGATACCTGAGTGTAATACTCATTAAAACCAAGACAAAAATCTTTAAAGGTTGGGATGGTGAGAAAGGGACTTTTAGTGACCGGAAATGTCTTAAAAGCAAATTAATCACTTTTCGGAGTTAAAAAGGGATTAAAAATTTATTTAATGAGTAATATGCATAATAGCATTATAAAGTCACTTTAAGTTATTCAAAGGGTAAAAGGGTCTGAAAAGGGTCAACGAGGAGATAAAAGGAGAATGAGGATGCCCTCACTCATTATGGATGTGTCTTTTTTTTAAAACAAATTGAGAGAGCTCTTATGGCTTTGGATCTTTGGGATGAAAACCCTGGGAAGATTGGAAGATTGGTTTTGGTGGTGAGACTATCCACCCTAGCTAGTTCAAGGGAAAATATCACCTGTATTTCTTCATTTTGCTTCAGTGTGATAGATTTTATCATCTTGTCGGCAAAGTTTCTTATATGCGGCTGAGTTTTCTCTTTCTGGTGGTTGAGTTTCCTTGTTGAGGTTGAGTGTCTGGTTTGAAGAGGTTGATTTCTAATTGAGGAGGTGTAGTTCTTTAAGTGTTGGGTCATATCTCTTATTTGGGGGCGATTTTCTTCTCTTGGGACGAGTTTTGGTTGAAGGGAAAATTATTCAAGTGTTGGGCGAGTTCTCTGTTGGTTGGGGGGCGATTTACACTTGCAGATTGTGTCTCTTACATCCTAGGGAGAGTTTCCTCCTTGTTGGGCATGCTGACGCATATATGGGCCAAATTCTAGTAGAATAAAGACAAGGTTTTTGTGTTGGGTGTATTTAGCAGTGGTCTGGCCTGAGTTCCTTTGGTTGGACCAACTTCTAGACTATTAACAGTCTTTTTTTCTCATCTGAGTTGAGTTTGGTTGTTGGCCTATTATATACGACTTGTTGGGGTGATTTCAATCCTTCCAGATCTGCATCTTCAACAATATATATATATATATATATATATATATATATCAGAGTTGTATCTTCCACAATATTTTGTGCACACATAAATATCATTTACAACATATTTCCCTCATTATATATGCAAGGAAAACCTACAATCACTATATATCATGTTCCATATTCTTGTTGTGTATTGTTGTTAGGCATTTCCTAGTGTACTTCAGTTATTTTGGATAATAAAATGCAGCAAAAATACTTGAGTTTGAATTGGTGTTCCATTGGTGAAGCTCTTAGAGTTCATATTTTGTTATATATTGTGTTAGAACATTTAACAAACAAATGGTTTGTTTAAATATATGAACCATAAAACTAAGCAAAAACACCAACATTTTAGTGGGACATTATAGTGGTATTAGAGCCATATATCCTGCCAACTTGTGGAGTATTCAGTGGGAGGATAATTTCATATTGCTACAGATAAAGTGACCAACACTTATTCCTTTCTATATCAACAATGGTATTCGGTATCAAGCTTGCATTCAATGGGCTTAAGGAAGATGAAGGCTACTCAAGAATGCATGGCGGAGACTTTGCAAATCCTTCAAAACAATAGGAAGGATCTAACAGCTGGATTAGAGTAGTTCAGGAAGGATCTTGAGCTCATAACTTACTATAAGGAGTATCACACATGTAGTGAGGAGTTACATGTCATTGTGCCACTAGAGGACTATTGCACCATCAAGTGTGAGGATTGGCATAGAGATTGGGACAAGGATTTTTTGAAAAGAACAAGGAAAAAATTGAAGGGAGATGAGCATGAAGGACAGGGAGATTCGTTGGAGGCGCATGCATCTAGTCATGTTGAGGATGTGTGAAATGAGGATGAAAAACCATCATTCCTTGATACACCATTAGAGCCATCCTATGAGGTTTTCAACACCAGTACACATGATAGAGATGTTAATAGTACCCAAGATGGATTTTTCCAATCAGCGGGTGTGATGATTCAACACTTTATCCCATTTATGATACCTATGATGATGAGGGCATGATTGCACCTGAACCTGAAATTTTTTTTGGAGTGGATGAGTTTCTATTGGATGTTGATCTATCGTCTCAAGATTTGCACATAAAGGATGACAAAGAGGAAGATGACTTTGGGGAGTGTGACTACAACACGGAAAACTGGTATGTAGAGGTTTGTTCCTATGAGTTCCATCATCTGACAGGGAAATTGAAGGTGACTGAGGACATGATTGTGGAAGCCATAAAATTATAAGGACACTCATGCATTGGTAGTAGATTGTTGTTAGAAGGCTCCAAGGACACATGATGAATTTGGCGAACTTTCCCTTGCAAAATTTTAGTAACTTAGAGTGGCGTTGGTAGTAATGAAAACCAACTACCTACATCTAATTTTAGATAGAGATCAACTTCTCGCACTTGATGAGATGTATTATAGTGTGATAAAAGGGAAAGAATAGGAAGTCTATAAGCTTACCCATGAGCTTGATATTACCAAGGATTATTTGAAGAGCATGCAGATGGCCCTTCAAGAATCAGAGATGCAGGTTGTTGAGCTTTATGAGGAACTGAGTATGGTACGGTCGCCATCATCTACAGTGTAGGCTCAATATTCTATAGCATCCATAGCACAGGAGGATGCTTGCATTGCTTATGATTGGATGGAGGAGCTTCTTGTGAGGATCCATCATGAGGAGCAGTCGTATTTTCATGCACTTGAGGAGAGGTATGAGTTAGAGGTTTTCTATTATGCGCATGTTTTGCATTATGGGGATCATGAGACACATCCTTTGGAGATCCCATTAAAGGCTTGACGATTAGCTACAGAGGAGATAATTGAGCATATTCCTTATGGAT
This sequence comes from Picea engelmannii, assembly GCA_009831015.1. Taxonomy (NCBI): domain Eukaryota; kingdom Viridiplantae; phylum Streptophyta; class Pinopsida; order Pinales; family Pinaceae; genus Picea; species Picea engelmannii. The sequence continues at coordinate 180,589 of ML781150.1, read as the reverse complement.
CAACAAGCAAGGAAGTATATGTACCCATTGATTATGGGATTGAGTATATGATAGAGATGGACACATCACTCTATGATCCAGGTTTAGTTCACATTGGTGGATTAATGGATACAGTTGTGCATACAGGACACATGGTGGTATAGGATGATGTAGTGGTATGTGTTGACGATTGTAGCTATGTGAGACATTCTCCAACTTACAAACCTGTGAGGTGTGGATCATTCCAACTATGTGAAGTCTTTCTCTCAGCTTACAAACCCGAGAGAAATCCTCTAAGAATGGTACGTGGTTCTTTCCTGAGACAGAGCTGGGAACGTAGAGAGGACCTCCTCCATTCAGAAAGTTGAGAAGAACTCTAGATGATTATCCAGTGGGAAAGGCGATCTGTTGACTTAGGACATGCATGTGGCTGAGCACAAGGTGATCGTGTGAAATCCCAAAGTCTTGGGTGCATTGTCATGAGAACATAAATGAAGATGATGTATTATCCTCCTCTGAGTAGCAGAGTTGATGAGAAGACTCCAGATGATTCTCCTATGTGAGGCAATGAGAAAGAATATATGTAGAGTGGATGTGTATGTGGATGGGTATATGTGAACGTGTGAATATATGGTTCTTATGTGTAATGCAGTGAATCAGAGCTATGACATCCCTATGGATGTGCCCCTAGTGGATGAGCACTAGTGGGTGTATCATATCCTTTGCTATATATTGTTCAAGAGTCAGACCTACCTATAACCCTAATTTTTATGTAAAGGGTACAGGTCGGCCCTACCTTATTGTCTCTAATAATAAATGTAAAAGATAATTAATCTAGATAATATTAATTATAATAATAATAATAATAAGAGTTATAATATGTATTAGAGAGGTCGGCCCTGTTGAGCCAATAGACACTTCAGTTGATAGGACAAGTCTAATATAAGTAAAGGGAAATTCTCCATTGTGGAAACATATCTTTCTTGTGAGTTTGGAAATTTCAGCAAGTACACTTCTTTGGCAAAAGGTGTGCACCTCTCTTGGGCGCTAGAGTTCTAGGGTTTGAGCACCCTCTTGTGTGCTAGGTATTTATTGGTGGTAAAGGTATTTCTATTGAATATTATAGCAAAGTATTTTCCTGGGATTTCTTCCCTTGTTGAGAAGGGTTTCCCAGGATACATTTCGTGTTCTTGTGCATGGTGCTTCTTCTTGTGATCTTGGTTGTTGCAGCATTTATGGTTATGGTTAAATGATAAAATGAAATGAACTTCATGATTAACCTAATGATTATGAAAAATAAACATGGTATCAGAGCATAGGTCTTGAAAGAAACCATTGCACAAGTATCTACCAAGTCTCATCTTTTACAAGTCATCCCTCCTCTTCTGCATAACTGTACGACCCTCCTAGGTTTTCCAGAAAATATGTATGACCCTCTTCTTTTGGGTGTTTCAGCCTCTTAAACTTGGACGTTGGGGATAATTTTGGCATATAAGAGTACAACCTCTTCCAACGCATCTCCAAAAGCTCTCAAAACGAAATTCCGAGAAATTTTGACTTTTTGGCCCTACGGTTTCTAGGGTGCCAAAATTTCCTACAGAATATTAATTCTGGATTTCTGAAGAAACGTTTTCTTGAATTAGCAAGCATCTTTGTGATACTATCAAATTGATTGTTGGCATTCATAAGTTCAATATAATCCAAGGTTCCTAATTTAACCTAATCATTAGGTTTTCAAAATCCAGTTGGAAAGAATTTGAAGAAACCAATCAAATGAAGAACAGAACTTTAGTGGAAGACAGGCTTGATGGAGAAAGCAACTTCACTCCCTGGAAATCAAAGCTTCTAGTCACTCTTGAAGAATATTATCTCTTGGATGTGATAACTAAATCTCTACCAACCACAGCCATATATATAGAGAAGAAGATAAGAAAGGAAGAAGATGTCAAAGCAAGAAAAATAATCATCTACTAAGTAAGAGATCACCTCTTGCCTCGTATTGCGAATCTGAGGACAACCTATGATATGTATGAAGTTTTAAAATGAATGTTTGAAAGTGACAACACTCTCAGAGCTCTTACCTGAAAGAGCCAACTTCAAAATACCAAGATGACAAAGGGTGACTCAGTTGCACTCTTCTTTATGAAGTTATCAGAGATTGAAGAATAGTTAGAGACCATTGGGGAAATCATGTCTGATAGAGAAATTGTCTTAACCACTCTCTATAATCTTCCAAAATCTTGGGAGCCTTTCATTCAAAGTATCAGTGGAAGAGAAGCTCTACCAACCTTTGATCGATTATGGATAGATTGCACTCAAGAAGAACTTAGACTTATAAACAGAGGAGTGGAAGATTCTTCAGAAGAAAATCATGTGCTTACACTTCATACAAAGAAGGGAGGAAGATTCAAAAGAAATTTCAGGCAAACATTTAAAGGTGAAAAGCCTTCATCCAATCTAGGTTATCAAAGAAGAGATGTTTTAGAAATTCAATGCTTCAGATGTGACAAGTATGGACACATTGCAAGAAATTGTCCAACCAGGAAGAAGGGAAGACAATATGCTTCCACTGCTGACATTGATCCAGATCCACCTCAAATAAGTGAAGAGAAGAAAGAGAAGAAGTACTTCCTCTAAAAAGACATGGATACAAACTAGGTAAATCATTTGATCTAAAATTTTATAGTTGATTACATTTTTAAATAAATGAAGGATATTATTCCTAGTATAAGAGCTCACAAAGACTTGGACCATTATCCTTGGTACGGGAGTCCAAACCATATTTAAATTGTTCATTATACAAGAACAAAACATAAACATTGTCTTTCTAAAGGAGAAAGTCCTTCAAAGATTCAGAATATCTCAGATGAAGATTGACAATAAGACTATTACCTTCTCCCCCTTCAACAGTTCAGAGGGAGACAAAATTTATCCCAGTTGATCCAATTGTTCCAGCCGATATGTTTAGAGATATTTGCAGTAAGGCCTAAAAGGCCTACCTAGACTCACTCTACAAGAGGCATAGAAACATACAAGCCTCTCAAGGCACATCCTGAGAAAGCAAAAGATATTTTCGAGCTATCCTTTAGTCATGAGCCACCTTATTGATGTTGAACCACTTTGTCTTAGAGAAGCAATAGGAGAACATGTATGGCAAGATGCCATAATAGAAGAATACCAGTATATCCTAAAGAATGATGTATAAGATATTATTTAGAGACCAAAAGAGAAGTTTGTAGTAAATTCCAAAGTGGATCTATAAGATCAATCATGTAGATGAATGATTTTAGGGGCTAAATTTCGCTCATGTGCTAATTTTCCAAGGTTTTTCCCAAAAAAATATTCACTATTCTAAAAATGATTCACCCAAATTCTATAGGATAAAATCATTTTACCTTAAAAATCGCCAATATTGTATACAAACTATAAAAAATCCTTATAAATTTGAATATTTTTACAAAAATATCGCCAAACAATTATAGTTGGAATATGAAGGATTAGTAAGATTCGCTAAGGTTTCTACACTTTAAAATAAATGTACATCCTTAAAATCATCCTTACAGCTGATGGAAGTGTCAAGAAATACAAAACAAGATCTATAGCCAACGGTTTCTCACAAACAGAGGGAGTTGTCTATGATGAGACACTTGATCCAGTAAACCCGATACACTTCCATCTGGACTACCATCCATGAGTTGGAAACTATATAAGATGGATGGATTCTTGATGAGTTAGGATTTCAACAAGAGTATTGTTGATCCAAACCTATATTATTATAGTGTTGGTGACAAGAGCCTGATTTTGATGACTTATTCAGAAAGCCTTGTTGTTGAAAACAAGCAAGAATTGACTTATGATTTTTATGAAGGATCTGAGTATGATGCACTACTTCTTGGGATAATAAGTATGACAGAGAACCGATAAGATTTTCCGGAGTCAAGGAAAATATACTGTGGGAATATTAAAGAAGTTTAGTATGACAGAATGCAAGTCCCCATGACGGATCTAAAGAAGAAGATTGATAATGATTCAGACGAGACTGATTCATAGTTGTTTGGATCACTGATGTATCTGGTTAACACCAGACTTAATTCATGCCATGCAGTGAATGGGATTAGTCATTTCATGAGTCAACTGAAACAGACTCACTAGACGACAACAAAACATATATATACGAGGCACCGTTGGATATGGCCTAAAATATGCCTCCAGTATGAACTTGAGTTTGCAAGATATGATGATTCAGATTGTGCAGAAAGTATAGTGGACCAAAAGAGCACATCTGGTTTATGTTTTACCATGAATTTTTCCATGGTTTCCTGATGCATCAAGAAACAAAACTCTGTGGCCTTGATTACCACAAAGGCAAAGTATATAGCAGTGAGTGTGCGAAGCAATGTGGCTTCACAAACTTCTGACAGATTTACTTGACCACGAGATGGATCCTCTAATGACAACTAAGAGTTGTGTATAAAGCTCCTTAAAGAACCTAGTGTTTCCCAATGAATTGATACATGATGAGATGAAATATCCTTATGTCAGAGATATGATGTAGAGGAAAATTACATACTTGCAGTACCTTCCTACACTTGAGCAAACTGCAGACATTTACACCAAATGAACTTGGTGAAGAATGCCTTCCTAGTTAAGAGGGAGTATTGATGACTCCAACCAAAAACAAAATTCAGAGTACATCTATATGAGACTTGGCATGATGAAGAATGCCTCCCTAGTTGAGAGGGAGTGTTGATGATTGCAGCTATGTGAGACATTCTCCATCTTACAAACCTGTGAGGTGTGGATCATTGCAGTTATGTGAAGTCTTTCTCTCAGCTTACAAACTTGAGAGAAAGCCCCTAAGAAGGGTACGTGGTTCCTGCTTGAGACAGAGCTAGGAACATAGAGATGAACTCCTCCATTCAAAGAGTTGAGAAGAACTCCAAATGATTATCTAGTGGGAAAGGCGATCTGTTGAGTTAGGACGAGTCTGTGGCTGAGCATAAGGTGAACGTGTTAAATCCCAAAGTGATGGGTGCATCATCATGAGAACATAAATGAAGATGATGTATTAGCCTCCTCTGATCAGCAGATTTGATCAGCAGAGTTGACAAGAAGACTCCAGATGATTCTCCTGTGTGAGGAAGTGAGAAAGAATATTTGTAGAGTGGGCATGCATGTGGACGAGCACAGGTGAACGTGTGAAGATCTGGTTCTTCTGTGTAATGCAGTGAATCAGAGCTATGACATACCTATGGATGTGACCCTAGTGGATGAGCACTAGTGGGTGTATCATATCCTTTTCTATATATTGTTCAAGAGTGAGACCTACCTGTAACCCTAATTGTTTTGTAAAGGGTACATGTCAGCCCTACCTTATTGTGTCTAATAATAAATGTAAAAGATAATTAATATGGATAATATTAATTATAATAATAATAATAAGAGTTATAATATGTCATAGAGAGGTCGTCCCTATTGAGCCAATAGACACTTCAGTTGATAGGACAAGTCTAATATAAGTAAAGGGAAATTCCCCATTGTGGAAACATATCTTTCTTGTGAGTTTGGAAATTTCAGCAAGTACACTTCTTTGGAAAAAGGTGTGCACCTCTCTTGGGCGCTAGAGTTATAGGGTTTGATCACCCTCTTGTGTGATAGGTCTTTCTTGGTGGTAAAGGTCTTTCTCTTAAAGATTATAGCAAAGGATTTGGTTGGGTTTTCTTCCCTTGTTGAGAAGGGTTTCCCAGGATACATTTTGTGTTCTTGTTCATGGTGCTTCTTCTTGTGATATTGGTTGTTGCAACATTTATGGTTATGGTTAAATGATAAAATTAAATGAACTTCATGATTAACCTAATGCTTATGAAAAATCAACAGTATGCAGTGGTGTACATTGGTATACATTGGTGTACGATGGTGTATAGTGGATTTTTGGAGCGTTTCCTCTAGGGAGACTTCCTAACAGGGGCATCGAGCATACATTAGGGTTTGATTTACCCAGGATTGATGAGTGGATGGATAAGCCTCAGGGAGAATCATATCCTGTGATGATAGATATTCATCTGGGGTATCACCAGATGAGGATCAGGGAGCAAGATAGGCACAGGTCTGCTTCCAGATTTCATTATGATCTCTTGGTCACACCCTTGGGGTTGACCAACTCACTAGTCACTTTCAAGTATTGTAGGAAGTGGTAGAGGCATCTATTGTTGTTATTTGATGCCCTCATTATATACAACAGGACATGGGAGGTTCACCCGACTCAGTTGGGTGAGACAGGTGAGATTATGGCCATGACATATTCCTTTCATTTAGACTGGGGGATCAGTCCACAGAGTACATAGGAGGAGATCCAGGCTCTAATGGATCAGTTCACTGAGGTTTTAGCAATAGTCATTGGGAGTGGTGGACTTACAATTTGGTGGTGGGATCCTGGCATAATCAGAGTGATAGACTACTTCAGATGATGAGGATAATCAACAGGGTCACGTAAGTGATTGGTCTGCATCATTGTGGGGATGTTTTGAGAGGAGTTGTTGAGATTTGTTCTATATGTCGAGGTAGGTTTTTCCTCACGATACCTAGGATCGAGTCTATTCGTGTGTCGATAGACCTTGAATTCATTACATTATTTTTCTGAGACATGATCCAGGATAGTCAGTTCAGTCCTTTCTGGGATTTAGCTTGGGGGTTCAGGATATTAGATCACAGCCTGATCATGGTGACTAGACGACCATGATCAGAGGTATGTAGTGGCAGCATGATGGTTCCCCTCGGAGATTAGTTTGGGATTCGGGGACTACAATGTTTGACATCCTGGTAGCCAATGCAAATGGGATATCCAATTTTTGCTTTCAATAGATTACTCTTGAGATGCTTAGGGTTGGTTGCATGGAGAAGTGGTCTTATGAGGAGTTGAATGAGTTTGTGCAGCTTATGATTTCCTAGCTTATTAGAGGCAGTTAAGGGAATTCTTCTATTATCACCTTGCAAATTAATGTTATTAACAGAGAGTGCTTCACATCATCTAGGTAGTCCCGAGAGAGGAGGGGTTTCATAGATGATGTGGGGGGGGAGTGTACGACTTGTTAGCAGAGCATGGCAGGGCACACTCATCAAATAGGATTGATGCAGACTTTGGCCATTTCTGGGTGAGAGTGGGAGATCATATTGACATATTTCATCACATATTTTCCGAGGGTATAGTGGGCAGGTAGTATGTGTGCAACAATTGAACATTCATCAGAGCTCACACACTTCCTGGTGATTTCTTCAAAGTATTGGGTAGCACAGGTGACAGAGCTATCTAGTAGAGGGATGTTCAGATTTCATGACCATCTTAGAGTCATTTCTAGTGATTGGGACAGACTTCTTTTTCCGACATTCAAGATCGAGTATGGCAGTCGATTTACAGGTTGTGACTTCACCTGAGTGATTATTTAGGATATGATTCATGGTAGCAGATTGAGCCTTTACAGGTATTCCAGCTTGGAGTAATAGGAGAGGAGAATCCAGACTAGGAACAATGGTCGGACAATTATGATCAGAGTGGTGTAGCGTCATCATGATGGTCCCTTTCTAAGATTAGCTTGGGACCCTGGGATTTCAGTATTAGATAGCTCAGCAACTGACAGAGAGGCGAGAGCCATTTTTTTATTTCATGAGATTGGTTCCCTCATAGAGCATTCCTTTGTGGGGTTGATTGAGTTGTGGCGATATCGATTTTCTCTACTTATTGGTCATATTCACAAGGCCTCTTATGTTAGTGCTTTACCGGACCACACCTTGAGCAGAGGATTCTTCACATCTTGCAGGGTGGTTTGGGACCCTGGTATCATTTTAAGTTTGGTTCAAATGATGGAACGTCAAGTTGTGATGGAATTGCTTGAGGGAAAGCAATCTTTGGGGAGGGGAGATTGTCATGTCCCCATTTTTTTTATTCCCCTACTTTACAGCTAGTGGTGACCTTACAGGTTTATGTTAGCCTAGCCAAAGGGGTAAATGGAAGTTAACGGTGGGATCGAGCGAATTGGATGAGTTATATGAGGCCCAACCTACTCCATTTATCATATTTCATCATTGGGATAACTTCCACACAGTTCCCCCTTGGTTATGTGACATTTCAACAATTCTCGTAATTTTGGGCTATTAATGGGCATAATTTAATTAAATGCATTAAAGGTGTCATTTGGACCATATTATGTGAGGGGATACCTAACTGTAATAGCTCGTTGGAACCGAGACGAAAATCTCTAAATATTGTGATGATGAGAAAGGGACTTCCACTGACCAAAAATTTCTTCAGAACGAATTAATCACTTTCCAAAGTTAAAAAGGGGTTAAAATTGATTTAATGAGTAATATGAAGAATAACCTTATAAAGACACTTTAAGCTATTAAAAGGGTAAAAGGGTCAACGAGGAGATAAAAGGAGAATGAGGGCACCCTCTCTCATTATGGATATGTTATTATTTAAAAACAAATTGAGAGAGCTCTTGTGGATTTGGATCTTTGGGACAAAAACCATAGGGACATTGGAAGATTGGTTTCATTGGTGAGACTATCATGTTGGCGTGTTTACGGGCAAAGTGTTCTTTCCATTGATGGCAAGAACAATAGCCACGATGGCATGCTTATAGGCAAGAACATCAACGACAATGGCATGTTTACAGGTAAGAACAACAACGACGATGGCATATTGGCATCAATGATGGAAAACAAGAAAGCAACAATGATAGCATCGGGAATTGTTGTCTACAAGCTCAGGAGGAATAGCGCAAAGTTGCACGTAGAGCACAAGTGTGCGCCAGGGCCGAGGTTAACTTCATTTCCAAAGATCATGAGAGATAGCATTTTTCAGAAACGTAGACGAGTCCCAAAGTCATCGGGACTCGTAGAAGGATCAAAGGTCGAGGCCTTTGACACTTAGAAATTCTTCCAAGTCATGAGGAAGAGTAATATTGGGAGGAGGAGCGACAGTGGTCGTTGGATCACCAATCCCGAGTACCCGATGTCCATTAGATCAACGTCCAGTGACTAGAGGAAGCGCAGAGGAGAAGTACAAATCTAATCCGTTGGATCTGAGCGCCGAGGAGAAACAACCATCGAATCCAGTATAACTCTGAAGAGGATAATGGTCAAGATCCATCCTCCAACTCCGTGAAATACGAATTCATAATGAAATTTGAGTCATTGGCTCCAGAGGACACGTGGCAAGAGATCAACATTTCGCCGAATCACGAACTGGAAAAGTCAAAGGTGAGCAATCCTCCAACTTCGCAAAATGCGAAGTCCCGATATGATCTGGGCCATTGGATCATCGAGGATCGTGGGTCATTGATTTGGAGTGGGTTTTGGAAAATCAGAAGTCAAAAGAAGGGAGGTGAGTAGTCCTCCATCTTCACGAAATGCGAAGTCTGGATATGATCTGCGTCGTCGGATCACCGAAGATCATGGGTCATTGATCTGGAGCAGGTTTCTGAAAACCAGAAGTCGGGAGAGTCAGGCTTGGCTCACATCCAAATGCCCAACACACAAAATAGCGATTTGATCGCAGTCATCGATCAAAGGGAGAGATCTTAACCGTTGATCCGATATGAAGTATTTCAGATTTAATGAGTTGGGAGAATCAAGGCAACTTGCAACAGAATCTATGAAATGTGAAGTCGTGAAAATATCTAGGTCGTCGAATCACATATGATCCTGGACCATTGATCTAACGCAATCACGAGTTCAGGAATCAGAAGAAGGGAGGTGATCCGACCTTCGAAATCATGAATCGTGAAGTCGCAAAATGAGAAAAGGAGATCTCAACCATTGAATCACAGAGAGATCTGGACCGTTGATCTGGAGAGCGTAGTTTCTAAAGTTAGGCATGTGGTCACGGCCATGGTCACATTGATGAAGTTTAAGGGAGGAGCTATCATTGCTACGCTCCACCTTGGAATTTTGCAAGTTGGAAAAATCGAGGTGACTCGCAGCTGATCACCCGAAACGCAAAATCGCGAAATGCCTTTTCGAATAGGGCTGTGGTCACAGCCAGTGGTCACATCAGTGGACGAGAAGGGAAGGAGCTAGCATTTCTAGGCTCCACCTCATAGTTTTGTGAGTTGGGAAAATTAAGGTGACTCAAAATCGACATCACAAAACATGAAATTGCGAAACAACTATTGGTTAGGTGTTTGGTCACCGTCGTGGTCACGTGAAAGGAAAGGGCTTAGCCAGAAAAGCTAGCGCCCACTGTGTAGATTTATCAGTAAGGGAAAAGGCACCAAAGGGATGAGCGCATGGAGGTTTTTTGTGTACTTACTAGAATGGAGTGATTGCATCTGCCAGAGAACTCGAAGAGCTTCAGGGTGAATGCTAGAGGAGATGAAGAGTCTCAAGATATCTGCCAACAGAATGAAGACTCGTCATAGAGATAATTGACAGATGGAAAATTGTTGAAGTCTGTAACTGTAACACAGAGGATAAGCTCAAATTTGACAAAGAAGACGAAGGGTCGCACGGCCAGAAAAGGCACAAAATCTCAGGGACGTCCACTGATGACGAATAGTCTTAGCATAATGGCCACTGATGAAGAACAGACTCAAGATAATCGCTAGAAAGGATGAAGAGTTAGGTGTATGATCTAGCAGAGGAATTGGCATGATAAATATGTGCAGAACAGAGAAGAGTGGGTTGCTACTATGGAGAGTTATTGATGCGGGTAAAAATATGTTGTGAGTAGCAGTTGAAATGCACAGAAGAGGTGCAGCGCATAGAATGGAAATGTTGCATAGAGCATAAAGTGCAGAAGAAAAAAATACACCATAGATGCATATCTAAGAGAGGAAGAAGAAGCCGAGGTGCACATGTAGAGATAGAGCAGAAGACCAGAAAGCTCAAGAAGATGCGAGCAGGAAGACACTGATGCAGGCATAGTAAAGAAATGTAGCAGAACTGTGATGAGACAGATAAGCCATTGATAAACACCGTATCACTGTAATAAGTTTTTGTAACAAAGTTTTTATAATCAGGGTGGTAGGGTGGTTTTAGGGAGGATTGTTGTCCTCAGAGTTTCAAGTGGGTGCTTGAACCCAGGGAGTTGTAGCTTCCATCTGGTTGCATCCAGAAAAACCAGGGTGGTAGGGTGGTGCAAGGGAGAACTATTGTTCTCTGTTATGCAGGTTGGTGCCTATGTGATTGGAAGTTGGTGCTTCCATCCAATTGGTGCTGGAACACTCATGGAGTTGGTGCTTCCTTCTAGTGGGTACTAGAGAAACCAAAGAGTTGGTGATCTTAGCAAGTTATTGCTTGTAAAACAGAGGTGGTAGACTCAAAAGGAGTTGGTGCTCATAAGAATGATAATGTATAGGAAATAAAGACTACTTATCATATCAAGAAGAAGAGGTTTTTCCCTTTATGGGTTTCCTCAGGAAATATCTGTCTCTATGTATTTCATGTGTGTGATTGATGTTGAATATTCTATTGCTTACCTCCTAGCATTATTGTGATCATCATTGAGTGTTTTGTAAAGAGTTTTAAATGGGCATAATTGTTTAAGCACAGTAACAATTGATTCACACCCCCCCCCTCTCAGTTGACCAACATATCCACCCTAGCTAGTCAAAGGGAAGAGATCATCCATATTTCTTCATTGTGCTTCAGTGTGATAGAGTTTATCATCTTGTCGGCAAACTTTCTTATATGCGATAGAGTTTTATCTTTGTGACGATTGAGTTTCCTTGTTGAGGTTGAGTCTTTGGTTTGTAGAGGTCGATTTCTAATTGAGGAGGTCGATTTATTTAAGCGTTGGGTTGTATCTCTTATTTGGGGGTGAGTTCCTTCTCTTGGGACGAGTTGTTGGCTAAATGGCAAATTATTCAAGTGTTGGGAAAGGTCTCTGTTGTTTGGAGGTCGATTTACACTTGTAGATTGTGTCTCTTACCTCCTAGGGAGATTTTCCTCCTTACTAGGCATGCTAACTCGGATATGGGCCGAATTCTAGTAGAAGAAAGATAGGGTTTTGTGTTGGGTGTATTTATCAATGGTCTGGGCCGAGTTCCTTCAGTTGTGACCAACTTCTCGACAATTGGAAATATATTCTTCTCATCTGAGTTGAGTCTAGTTGTTGATCTTATATATATATATATATATATA
>ML781150.1:146005-165768 GCA_009831015.1 Picea engelmannii | reverse complement strand
ATGTCTGCTCATGGGGGGGTGTTGGAACATCAAGCATTGATGGCTCATAACACAACTCCTGGATTTGTATGGTCAGGCGATCTACCTACATTTGGATACAATCGGTCGGTTGATCAACCAGATCTCTACATGAGTTGGTTGAGTAGTTGACATGCATGTCGGTCGAACAGTCAACCAACGATCAAAGATAGTCAGGCGATGGATCAACTAGCCTAGAAATTGACTATAATTTGGACACATAGGCAATTGGGTCAAGCATCCTTGTTGAGCCGACTCGACAACGCAGATTTGACGGAGTCAACTCTAACTACCGACGGATACATGTGGACAAGATCTTTTAGATTCTATGGAAGTTGGTTAGATCTTGAGGCTATAAGTAGAAGACCCCTTTGGTCATTATCATCATTGAGATCAAGCAATATAATGCATAGATCATGTGGATCAAGCTGTGCAATATGCACTGAATTTTTCTAATCACAATGCATTATACTTAAGTTTTGTAACGGTGTCTTTAGACACCACCTTTTGTCTTCGAAATTTTTTGTTCCTCTTTAATTATCTACAATACTAACGTTTATGTTTCATGTCATGTTACACCCTATTCCCCAACACATTTTTGGAGTGACTTGGACTACCCATATAACATTAGGGAGAACATTGTGCCAATTTTGATGATGGTTAACAAGTATCTTTTCAAACTTTCAATGTTAGTTTCATTGGTGGAATCAGTTGCCCCATTTTCTTCAGATTAATATTCAAGTAACTAATGTATAATAATTATTTTTCTAAATAAAATTCAGTTAAATTCAATGAATAAAATTATGAATCATTATCAAATGCCAGTGCAAAAGCAATATCAAAATTAGTAATTATATGTTGTTCTAGAAATTGAATGATTGTTGATTCATTTATGTGCATTAAAGAAATAGATTATGCCCATCTGTTGAAATAATCTATAGCTATCAATATATATTTGTGTTGCTTTGCAAAATAGGATTGATTTCACCAGTAACATCTAATCTCGATTGCTCAAAAGGTGTATTAATGGTAAGTTGCAGGATAATAATTGGTTTCTTATCTTTTCCAGAACACAATTAGTAGACTTTACACTTTCTAACATAAGCATGGGCATATATAAAGAGCATAAGCCAATAGAAACTAGGTCTTAACATTTTACGAGGTGAAGTCTCCCCTGAAAAGTGCCCACTAGTTGGGCCATCATGCAAATATTTTAAAACCTTCACAACATCATTTGCTTCCAAACATCTGAAAAGAACTCCATATTTTTTTTCTGAACATAACACTATCTATTAGTTGGTATTGAATAGATTTTAGTCTTAAGGCTCTCCTCTTCTTTACCTTCAAATAAGTGGGAGTTTAACAATGATATCATTCCATAATACCATTAATCAGTGTTGATTGGTATGTACAAAAATTCATTATTTTAGACAACAAATTCATTTTACTAGCCTTCATCGTCATTTTGAATATGATCATGAGCTCCAATAACCAGTTTGTAAAGTCCTTGTCCTTTAACAATGGTTGTGGGTTTAATTTCAAAATCATATCCTTGAGTTGTTTTCATCCAATTGCCATTGTTTCCCTAAGGTCCTTTTGCATGATAGTGATCTTACAACTAGGTAAGGAATAATAACTTTCATGTGGCTTTTAAGGATACACACTATAAATTATTTTACATCTTTAACCATAGCATCAACTTATTTATCAATAGATAAATAATTCAAATCAGCTCCTTGTAATCTAGTGCTCATGAATGAGATTGGGAACTCATTCCCCTCAACATTGTTTTAAGTAAGTACAATAGCGAGGGAATAATATGAAGTGAATGTATGCTCATGAATGAGATTGGGAACTCATTCCCCTCAACATTGTTTTAAGTGAGTACAATAGCGAGGGAATAATATGAAGTGAATGTATACATAAACAAATCTTTTTCAAAATCAACATTACATAAAGTTGGAGCAACGACAATAACAACTTTTACCTTTTTGAAGGCTTCCTTTTCCAATGGAACTCATTTAAATTATACATCCTTCTTGGAGGTTTGATGATTTCTACAAAATCATAAACGAACCCTCTGATGAAATTAATTTTTTCGAAAAAGGACTTCATATTTTTTTTTTATTATGGAGTAAAGAAATCTGAGTGATGGCTTTATTCCTCTTGGGATCTATCAATATAACGTGTTTTGAAATCACATGTCCAAGAAAAAAAATTATCGGTGTCTACAAAAATACTTTTTGGGTGATTGAGCAAAATTCCACTTTTTTGCATCTATGAAAAAATCTATTTAAGATGTTGTAAATGATCAAAATGCTTCTTGGAATACATAGTGACATGATCTAAGTAGACAACCATGCTCTAAGTAATTAGTCCTCTAAATGTAATGTACATTTCTCATTGGAATGTTTCTCCTGCATTAATAAGATCAAAATGAATTCTTTTATATGCAAATGTTCTCTATTTAGTTTGGAAGGTAGTCTTTAATTTATCTTGTCAAAAACTAAACTTGACTATATCGATAGATTCTATCTAGGAAAAAAAGAATTTCATATCCAAAAATTGTCTGTAGAATTTGTTCCATAAAAAGAATTAGATAATTGTATTTTTTAGATGCATGATTCCAATTTATAAAATCAACACAAAGTCTAATATTTCCATTATTTTATTAACTAGCTCTACATTAGCACCCAATTGGACTGGTAAACAAAAAGGATAATTTTAGCGTTAATTAATTTATACAATTCTTTCTATACTAATGGTTCAAGTGTAGAATATAATTTTCAAAGTTTTTGCTAAAAAGTCTTGGTTTATTTTTTCATTGGACTGGTATGTTGTATAATTTTGATATCATATATCATCAGATCACCTTAGATCTAAGAAAAGGCATCATTGTATTATTTAAATAGTATAATATATGATTCTCTCTACTTTTGTACATCATGAGCCAAGTTTTACATTTTAGTGTCCTTCTCCATTCCCAAATTAATTACTTCACATTACATGGAGGAACTATGTGTTTTAACATTTGTGGGTTTCTTAAATTTGTTTTACAAATCAAAGAGATTCTTCAAAGTAACCAAATTTCTAGGGATGAAATTGGATTTCAAATATTTTATGTCGCTTTGATTATTTTATAATGATTTAGAATGTTCTTCAATATCAATTACAAGATTTTGGAAATTTCTTTTATAGATCAGAAAATCAATGTTTTGTTCATCGTCATTAAAAAAATCTCCAATTTGTGATATTGTTTGAAGCATAGGACCTAAACATTGGTTCAACAAAACATTTATCAATGATAAAATTATCTAAAGGATTCAAATGGGAAGATAATTAGCTAAAAAATATGTTTTGGAATTTGAGGAATGAAAATTGTATTGAATTCTTTGATTTATCAATTAAAATACATATATCATGCTGGTAGTTCTTTAAATGAGGTGAATGACAATAAATTGAATTCTTAACTTGTCTCACATTTTTAAGTCACTAAAAACTTACAAGCATTTAACATTTAAATCTACAACTTTTCTAATTCCTTGGATTAAAGCTTGGTACTCAACTTTTATAATTCCTCGGATTAAAGCTTGGTACTCAACTATGTTATTGATATGCTCAAATTCCAATTTGCTTACTTGCTCGATCAATCATGATACAACTAGAATATGTTTCTTCCTATGATTTAGAACCATCAAAATATATTATCCAGGTCGATATTGGTGGCCACCCACATGTTCCCCTGATTCAACGTGGTTCCACATCTTAGTAGGTTTACTATGTTTTCTAGGTCACAAACTTTTGGCACATTTTTCAATCATTTCCCTTACAATTTTTATAGATTTTGTAAGCCACGTAATCTTTGCATAGCCTTCCTAACTCATACAGCATTGATTAAGTTTTGTAATGGTCCAAAAACATCCAAAATGGAGTTTGTATAGAAAAATTATCCCCAAGAAGTTGACATATTAACTAGCCTCCTCAAGACCTGCATTTTTTTGCCACATCATTTCCTAGGATTAAGGTTTTGGATATTTAGGGTTTTTTCATATTAGGGAATCATACTTTATGTTTAAAAAACACATTTTACCTCTTGTAATTTCTTATTGAAAATGTGTGTAGCCAACACATCTCTCTTCAAAGATAAGGTACTATCATTCTAGCTAGATTTTATTCCTTTTCATTTTATAGTCTTTTCCCATTTGATTCAATGATAGAAGTTTGGTTTTATTGTGTGATTGTTCTCTCTATGGTATCTCTATTTATGTGTTTCTAGTTATAGTTCTTCCTTCATTTCATTTTCTACATAATCCAAACCAATATAACTTCCAAATGTTATTCACTACTTTTAAGTTAATTGTGGTAACACTACCTTCTACTAATTTATAGTGCATCTAATCAACCCAACTTAAATGAAGAAGTTCAAACTATTTTTCATATTTGAATGGTGAATCTTCTAAATTAAAATTTCCAATATCAATTTCCAAGAACAAAATTTGAAAATAAAACTAGTTCATTTATGTCATCAAGATCAACAATTGTGTGGTTTATATATCTTTCTTGATCTATTTTGATTTTGTTTTGTTGCCCTTTCCATGGTATCTATAAATGTGACCAGTCTATAGCGAAATAACATTGCACCTTTTGAAACAAATCCCTTCTCAATGATAAACCATAAGCTTTCATAATATTAATAATAATTCATGATACCTAAAAGTGATATTAATGACAAACAAGCATATGATAGATCTTTAATGGTTGTCACCATAGTTACTTATGGTTAAATTCATTCAAGGACCATGACCATAAATTAATTTGGTGATAATCATCAATGGATGGTTTCCATAAGTGGCTTTGGTGACTAAAATGTTACCAATTTGTAGCAAAATAACATTGCATCTTTTGAAACAAATCCCTACTCAACATATTAAACCATAAGCTTTCAGAATTTGTTTACTTTTATTTTTAACTAGAACTGGTAAAAATTATATCAAAAAGTTCTATAGTAAATCTAGATAGTGACCATACAAAAGTGTTGTTTTGGAAATCATGCAAAATCGATATATTTCACAAGCTACCAAAGAGAGATTTCTAGATTTTTTTGTTATTACATCTTAGTTATCCTTAAAGGTGTATAGCATGACAAAAACACCTAATATTATAGTTACTTTAAACAACATGAAACTAATAGAAAACATGATAGATGAGTGCTCCCTCCTTACCTACATTGGATGGAGGAGAATTTTGTTTTCCAATGTCCATATCACCCTTTGATTGGTGCATAGTTTCCTCTTCCTTAAGATATCCATGGATTGAAATAATTGACATTTTTTTTATTTGAGGCTATCAAATCCACATCCTTGTTGAGGTTTATAACCATATTCCATAGTATGTATAATTTTGATTCCAACGTATTGATTTTCTCCTTATGTTGAACCAAGACTCCCATTATTGTTGCATTTTGTGAGGTGCATATATGTTCATTTTCATGCACCTTAAAAGTTATTGAGAACATGGAGGATTTATTTGACTGGATTAAATAATTGTGTCTATAAATTTCCCTATGAATCTCTTGAAATTCTCTATGGTCGATGATTATTAAACCCGTAATAGAGCTCTTTGTATAAGGTAGAACCTGAGCAAAACCACTACAACCTAAACAAGTTTCTTCTTCTTCATGCATCCTATCACTCCTCAAAATAATCAACAAAATTGCAAAAACACAAAATTTCCAAGAATTCATGTTCCCACACTTAATCTTCAAAAATCCTTTTCTGAGACCCTTTAGGCTCTATACACTAAACGAAAACCCAAATAGAGGAGAGTTGAGAACATAGACCCAAAATAGACATAGTGAAGAGATGGCTGAAATCATAGAAGATAAGACCTAGTTACGCCCTATAATTCACTATATCCAAATTGAGATGGATTCTAGAAGACAAAATCATTGTAGTTACCAAATATCACTACATATAAATAACACTCCACTTACGACATTCAAAGACTAAATCTTTCAGATGAGATTTAACCATCCACGGTCCGGGAGAAAAACTTACCAAGTGAAATACAAGCTACTTGTTGAACCTCCTACAATTCCCTTTCCTCTTCATTTTCCCACCATGTAAGTAGAATTTCACAATGGGGAATATAAAAGACAAGACCAAGTTTATTTATAGTATGTGAGGGAGATGGGGAATTTTCCTTTCATATGCCATCATTGTGCTTGAAGTTTAAACTTTGAATCAAAAATACATGTGTTAATAAGTGATTTGGGGATGTGCATACAAATTCAACCATAGAATCCTTAGGGGAGTATGCAATAGATTCTCCCCCCATTTTTCTTCATATCCCCTTGAGGAATTAAGGATTTGTTGGCTAAACAATCCACTTGACTATTGTATTCTCTCATAAAGTAGGGTTTTCTTGTCGAACAAATGATTGATGGTAGTGGTATGTCAAACAAGTTTTATCATCAAAAGGAAACCCTTCATCCATATGTATGAAATGACAATGTTTGACATTAATTGATATTGTATATGTAATGTTTAGACGAGTACTCTCTCTAGTCAATAATAATCAATCTTTCCATCTTTTCCAATTCATTAGAAACTATCACTAGAATTTAGAATACATATCGTGACATATTGATGTCATTATCAAATCACCATAAACATGGCCATTATATTCACAAACAAAATCCCTATCCAATGTTCATCGAATCATCTCAACTCAATAATCTCGTAGGTTCTCCTATATGAAGGGATTAACACATTTTAGGGATGGGTTTAAGGTATTTAATCTCATGCCTTTAACATCATAAACATTGATCAGATACAAGAATAAATAAACTGCAAGGATACTAAGAACCTAAAAAATTAATTCATTACTTCATAGGATTCTTATCTTATCATTCGCACATGCATAGTTATATCAAATGCCATCAAAACTTATAAGGTAATAACCACTAGGTTTGAGGTTATTTCATGACATAACCCATTATATGATAGAGGTAAACACCTCACAACATCCTTTAAAGTCATTCATAATAGTTATAAAATATTCTATGCACAAAAATCACAAGTTATTAGGGGTATGGAGAAATAATATCTTCCTTCATTCAAGTAGGTCAATGTAATACCATATCATGGTACAAACCATTTCATAAAAATACAATCATCTCACATAATCCTTAATAACATTCACATTAGATGCAAAAAGCTTGCAATCATAGCAAACATAAAATGTCAATGGTATGGGGAGGAATACTATCACTTTTTTTCAAGGATTCAAATGCAAGTAAGGAAGAGAGATTCATCACATTCAAATCCATCATTAGACATCAATAAACAATTAAGTGTCATTCAACCTTCCTTACAAGTAGTACCCCTTTAGACCTCCATTTCAACCCTTAAAACACAAGAATTCATCAAAAATTGATTAAATAGGCCACTACATGACATGGATACAAGTCCTATGAGGTAATATTTTTTACATGGGAGGGTGCTCATGGGTTTCTCAAGTAAAAATAGTGAGTATCTCACTACTTTCCTTCATAAAACCTGTGTGCATCTCCTATATTTACTTAAAAACTCCACACACACACAAATTGTGAAAGTTATAGGAGGTCTTCCAAGGAAAACCACTATGTAAGGGCTAGTCAAGGCAGTGATCATACATCAAATAATCCTTCCAAGTCATATAAGGGAGTGCTTGCCAAAATTTATAATCATATTCACTCAAGAAGCAACTAGGAATATGGTATGCACCGAAAGGAAAAAGGTTCCATATTTCCAATATTTCAAAATGAATGTTCTTAACAACTCGTTAGACAATTCTATGGGGAGCATAACTTCCAGATATCAATCTTAAATAGATAGAGATATCATTCCTCCGCATGGTTATTTTATAAAATACTTTGTAACATCCCCACTATAATCCCCAATTTAATTAATGCTTATGTAGATATAATATGTGGTTGTGGCCAAGCGATGTAATATGTGAATTGTATTTCAATGTTTTAATAATAACATGTGATACCAGTTGCTAAGGGGACATGGACAAGAGATGGGGGTTGAATTAATATACAAGAGAGGGGAGGGTCTAGGATAATGGCCAAGAGGGGTCCAAGGGGGGAATACCCATGTATATTAATTCAACCCATTTTCCGAAAATTGTTATTTGTATATGAACCTTCTAATTTCTGATTGAGTGCTCCCAAAGCCAATCATTGAATACATGTAAGAGGGTGGGTGTGAGTAGTCACTTCCCATAGTTATTGGGCACATGGGGGTTGAGTATAATCAGCTTGGCGAAGAGTGTGAGTCAAGAAAGGCAAGCCAAAGGGAGGAAATTTGAATGGATTATGACAACAGTTTTAAACATGGAGTTTGTGTGCATGAGGAGCAAGGAGAGAGCAAGGAAGAGAGCTTGGAGCTGGTGCATCCATGGAGGGAGAATTATAGAGAAAGTTAGAGCGTAATGGAGCGTATTTGGAGTTGGAAACTGAAGAGACAGGTTGACATGCCTGAAAAGCGAACTCTTGGGAGAGTTGCACTATAACAACAAGTGTTTGTTGTTGGTTTGCTAGTAGTTTTCCTAGCAGCAAGTTCCATTGAGTTCCCACCTGAGAGATTCTAGGTTACCTGTGCTAGAGAGACCTTGATAAACAAATGGGATGCCCAAGGGACTGATATTAGTGAAGCGGTATATTCCTTGGGTTGGGCAGGTCAAGAGGAAGAGAGCTACTAGAAAATTAGGATAGTTGTAGGAAGATATCAGTGGGTTGTGAGTTTTATGAGCTGTGAGTGGACTGTGAGAAACCACCATGTTTTATGGATCACTAACCTCAACTTGAGGGTGATTTGTTGTTGATATTTGGAATAGTAAGTCTATGGTTGGGTAAAATGTTCGTCCCAAGCAACTAGTTGCGCAAAAAATTTAAAAGATAAGTGTTTTATCTTGTTAATGTGTTATTTTTATGTGTATAAATGTTGTGCATGAACTCTATGTATTGGAGAATGATTTATATGCTACTGTAATGAACTTTATTAGTTGAATTCATGTCTATTTAGCATGTTGTAGATGCATGTAATTAAATGGAAATAGAAAATAGTTATTTATGGTTGTAAATTGTAGTTGAAAGCTACATGAAATCAGTTAGTTGTGAAAGAATTAAAATAGTTAACGCAAATTTCATTTTTAAGAGTTTTATGCACCGTAATGTCCCTCGGTTGGGCTGGGGGACGTTACACACTTAGCATGTAGGAGTTTTCTAATACATTTCCATGCATGTTTTAAAATCTAATTGATTACAACAACAACCCTTTCACCCATTAACACATATATGATTTCCATAGAAATTTCTCATAATAAACAATGTAATTATATCATTTATCATGAATGGATGAATTCATAACCAAGATTTGGGTTGGGAACTATTACCCCCCAGTTTAGGGGTAACTAAGGAGATCACATCTCGAGTCCCATGGGTAGCATACATGGAGTTTCGAGAGTCATATTGACCAGCATAACCCGCAGGGTCCCTCCTATTCATGTTGATCACTACTCATCGCCAGCAGCAGAGCAACATCCACTACATCGGGTTTGGATCCCAGAAGACAACGAGTCTTGCTTCATGAGGTAACAATTATGGTGTCATGGTAAATGTCACTTTAATATTTGAAGAATTTGAGCATGTTGCAAAGAATTCTTTCTTGATTATGGAACATTTGCTTGGAAATTATACCTTTTGCATAATTTCACTTTGTTGATTGGCATTGTCTCCTAGCAAGTTGGTCACCCTTAGGAAAAGGGTTTCTACTGGGTAGTTCCTTGAAGGGTCATCATACCATTCCCATTCATACTTACCACTTTTCACACTTCTTCCCCTCCATTTCCTCATATTTTGGGTTTTCGGGTTCATTGACCCCAAGAAGGGATTGAACCTCATTTCATTGGAAGAAGGGGCTAAAGGCCCAGAGGTGTTGTAGCTGAAAAAAGTCAAAATCCAATCATTATCTTTCTAGATGCTCACCCTAGGGTCTTGAGAGAAATGAAACACTTCTCCATGAAAAATCAAGAAACTCCTAAACACATTATTAATGAATGTCCCACTTGTTAGGGAAATGCATTTTGCAGTGTCTCTTACTTTCCATTGCATATGGCACTCTATGTGTTTCTAACTTCAAGTGGCATTGTGATACTCCTTTCTTTCCATTGCACATAGTACTCAATGTTTCAGACCATAATAAAATAATGGTAATAAAAAGGGATTGGAGAAATGTTGCACTGTGGATAAAGGGCACCACACCCTCCATAAAGGCACCCATAAATGAGACAATACAAACCCTTGTATGTCAAGAACCCCATGCATATAAGTCTTGCCCCAATCCAGCTCATATCCATTTCATGACTTAGATGGGGTCTTCTTGGGAAACATCTCTTGACTTGGGGATTGGCCTACCCAATAGGGCACCTTGACACCCCTCCCATACCTAAATTTGGCAAAGTTTATAAGGTCTTTGAGCATTTGTTTAATTTGAAAAGGGGGGTTTGATGCACATGTTTGAGTGGTTCTCTTATTATATGTGGCTTACTTGGCATGGTTCATATGACTTGTGGACCCTTGGAGGGCATACTTATTTGTCTTTGTAGGACCTTGCCTGATGAACGCTATTCGTGAAGGAACTGTGCCACTTGTACCTTCATACGGGCTTAGAAGCCCATGAGATGGATGCTAGACCCCACATCTAGGGCACCATTGATGACAAGCGTTGCACATGGAAGATGAAGGAAGTTACCTTTGGAGGCATCCTAACATCATTGGAGGATGAGCTTGCACCCTTATCCAATTGGAAGTTGGCATTTGGAGGCCTAAAACGTCATCATTAGCCCTCGACGCCATCCTTGGGGATAGGGTTTGATAAAGCATGTGGTGGTTTGATAGGAAGAGCACATGGCATGGTGCTTTGGAACTTGAGGACATGACACATGGCCTTTGAAGGCCAATGTTCCACCATTTCAGCCTTGAAGTCGCACTTATGAGCCCTACATCACCATTCAATGGCACGATGTCACCTTATTAGGGTTATTTTTTATGCAAATTTTATATTTTGAATTTATGAAAGAGAAATTAAAGGGGTCTTCCCTCTTATGTTTTGTTGTTGACAAATTAAAGTGGACAAATTGGTTTGCAAGGCCTCATATAAATAGAGGACCTTGCCATTTCATTTTATCATCACAACTTCTCACCTTTTGTGAGAGAACGCATCTAAAATTTTTGCCCTTTTAGGGTTATTGGCTCTTTTACCTTATGTGTTATAACTTGGAGGTCAAGTGTGGATGCTTCTTTGCTGATGTTTGGATGGTATTGCTACAATTAGGGTCTATTCTTGTCATATCTTGGTGAAGTAAATTTCTACAATTTAATTTCCTATTATTGAATGTTTCATGGTGAATTTTACTTGTTCATATTGAAGATCTTACTTGGTAAAACCCTAAGAGAGGAGCATAAGTGCTTCCTCCTCTCACAAGGTTAGTTTCATCCATAAATTTGTGAAATAAATCCTACCTAGGGTTAGACTTCTAAAGCCCTAAAGTTCTAACACTTTAGTATTTTATCCCTAGACTCTTGATTGTTGACCTAGGTGAAGCTACAAGAAGGGAGAAAAGGTTTCTAGGTCCCAAAAGTGCTTGCACCCTAGAAATTATCCTCCTCAAGATTCAATATCTAAGGCCCTAGTATGTTATCACCTTAGAGATTGATTCCTACCTCTTGGTTGCATCTAGATCAAGTTCCAAGACTAGTTGTGTCTGTTGTTGTAAAGGCTCCATAACCCCAAGGCACTAATCATTAAATATATCTTGTGGTGAAAGTGATAAAAAAAACTCTTTATTCTCAATCTTTCAAGCTATCTACTAACTTAACTAACACTAATTTGAGTTAATTTGATAGCAAACTTGTTGTTGTTGCAAAATCTTGCTACAACCATCTAAATACTCTCTTATTTGTTGCATACATTGATCTAAAGGTGGCCTAAACTTACTTGAAATTGCATATAACAATTGGGTATTATTCTACTAAGTTTATCTAGAATTACTATTATCAATTGTTGCATTTATGAGGCATATTTATTGCTATTGTTACAAACTTGTACTTGTTATTATAAATTGTTGTACTACTGCAATTTTGTACCAACTATATCAAATTATCATTGTCCGGTGTCTTATGAGGTTTTAATTACATGTTTATACTTGGAAATCAATCATATATATGTTATAAGTGCTCTTGTTTCAGGTAGGTACTCAAACAACTCCATACCTTATCCATTTCACAAACCTATACTTTTCATTAGTTGATCAAGAGAGAGTGTGGTAGGCTTGGCTAACAAACTTTCTATTTTGATCCCTTGAGGTCACCAGGGAAGCCTCTCTTTTAAGGGACCTCCTCCATCACTAAAATGAGGGGATTTATTACTAAGGTGACAGTGGTAGGATTTCATGTAGTTATGCAAGATTTGGTGATCTTGTGTTGGGCCTTGCACAACTACAAATCCTGCGATAACATTTTGGCACCTTTTTCGGGTAGGATTGAATCATTCTCCTCAATGACATATCATTTGGTAAGCTATTCTCAAAGCCCCTATCTTACAAGCTTACCTGGTGACTCCATTGAGGGTGATTCCCTCACCTTTCTTTGATGATCCAAAGGGGTCATCTGGCAACTACACTAGTACATTTTTAGGTGACATCTTGACCTCAACTTTGTACACTCTCAAGTGATGGAACCATGGAACCCGGGGATGACCATCACATATATCCTTCTATTGATTTTGAGAACATTCCTGGATACCTACATGAGTTTGCTATTTGGGGAGACAATCCAATGTTTGAGGGTTATGTCGTTATTCATATCGTAGAGTTCCTTGAGTACCTCTGGGAAACAAAACCACAACACAAGGACATACAAATAAAATTGTTTATATATTGCTTGCCCTCGGAAGTACAAAATTGGATTAAGGATTGTTGCGAACCAAGGAGAATATCTTCACTCATAGATCTAATTAGCATATTTATTGAGCGTTGGCACCCAAATCATCAAACATATGAAGATGTCCTTCGAGATCTCATAGTAGTCCTTGAAGACATAGGGTTCACCACTGAGATTGTAGAAGATCTTAGGAAGGTGTATCATGCTCAAAACCAAGAACCCAAGGAAGATATTTTTGAAGAGCCTCCTCATGAATATGAAGTGTTGGTGCTTGCTCCTCCATTTAATGAAGTCGTCCAAGCTTCCATTCCTCTTGCACAAGAAGAAGAGAACACAATGAGTTATTTTCCTCTACAAAATTTTGATGATGCTTTATTTCATGATTCGGAAAATGAAGAAGTGTTAGAGGAACCCTTGGATGCACTAAGCCCTTCATGTTATAATAAAGATGATGATGTGGTTGACAACATCGATGAGTTTATACATGTTGGGGGATGTAAATGGGATGTGATTGGTCATGATGAAAATCCCATTTACAATATCGAAGGTCATTTTCAATTGTTTCCTTTACAACAACCATATGTGATTACACTGATTTTGATGTTTGGCAGCAAAGAGATGACATGATTACATATTTTTTACAACCACTTAGGGATGATATTTTGCATCATTCTCATGATGATTTATGGTCATACCCTGGGGGATTTGATACATATTCTTTTGAGCACTTGGATTTACTCTACAAAGAAAATTTTCAACCATTGTTGTGCTCCAATTTTGATGAGAGTAAGGACATGGTTTTCCCAGAGAAAGATTTTTGTAATGAGATTATCCAGCCTTCCTCTTTTCCTTCATCTCGCTATGTAACCAAAGATGTAGTTGGGAAACACATTCCTTGTCCCAAGATGTCTTCGAGGAAAAAAAAATTCTTAGAATTTAAGGTTAGGTTGAATGATTTAAGAAGAAGTTTGACATCTCCATCTTTCAACCTTCCCTTGAGTAGTTGGCATCCATCCTCTAGATTCTTGTTCATCCCTTCTCAGGCCTCAGGGAGTGATGAGATCGAGGGTAGTCAACCTTCGAAGTCTTTGAGCCATCCTCATGAGTCTTTATCTTGTCCCACCCCCATTCAAATATGGATTGATCATTCGTGCGGAAATGTGACCTGACATGATTTTGTCCCTCCCTCCTACCTCCATGTGTTAGAGTTTATGATTGATTGTGATATAATGCATCTTCTAGCTCATGACCTTTTTGTGCTCGAATTATTTTTATTTTGGTTTATGATGAAGCATAGGGGTAGATGTTTCAATACAATTCTAGGATGGTTTTATTGGTTATATGATTATACCTAACATTTCACTCACGTAGATTAGAGTAGGTTAGGGTAGGCATTTGCATCATGCATTGCATTGTATATATGTTGCATCTTGCATATCATGGTAGTATAATTGCATCTTGCTTGAATTCTCATACATGTTCATAATTTACATATTCTCTTCTTGCATCATTGCATATTGCTACGTTACATTCTTATGTTTTGCATACTCATATTGATATGTTAGAATAAAAATCAGAAACTTTTTCTCTTAAAGTTTTTCTTTCAGATTCCTAATAACTAGCATTTTTTCTCATATGAATAAGGGGTGAGTGTGTCACCTCTGATACTCTAACATTTTGCTTGAGAATGTGTAGCCACAGGTCATACCAGGAGATGTTGATGTTCTCACATGCTCTACGGTGAGCACATGTCCCCATGTAGGAGCTAGATGTTACCCCCCAGTTTAGTGGTAACTAAGGAGATAATGTCTCAAGGCCAACAAGTAGCAGACATGGAGTGTCGAGATTCAGGTTGACCAGTAGAACTCGCAGGGTCCCTCCTATTCGTGTTGATCACCACTCATTGCCAGCAACAGAGCAACATCCACTACATCAGGTTTGGATCACAGAAGACAACAGGTCTTGCTTCATGAGGTAACAAGTCTGGTGTCATGACAAGTGTCACTTTAATATTTGAAGCATTTGAGCATGTTGCAAAGAATCCTTTCTTGATTATGGAATGTTTGCTTGGAAGTTATAACTTTTGCTTAATTTCATCTTGTTAGTTGTCATTGTATCCTAGCAAGTTCGTCACCCTCGAGAAAAGGGTTGATACTAGGTAGTTCCTTGAAGACTCATCATACCATTCCCATTCATACTTACCACTTTTCACACTTCTTCCCCTCTATTTCCTCATCTTTTGGATTTCTAGGTTCATTGACAACATAATTACCGACTTAACGAGAACTGCGACCTCAAAACGAGAACTCTAGCCCTTAAAACCCATATTTTTGCATAAAAAACATGAAACTCAACCCCCAAATCAAAAGGTGGTGCTACTGATAGCACCATTTTTTCTAATGGGGTCAAAATTACAACATTTTTCAAACATGGCATTCAAAACTCATACAATAGCTCAGAAAAACCTTAAAATCAACACCTAAATAAAAAAATGATGTTACCTAAAACAAAATGTTTTTTCAAAACGTTAAAATTATAGATAATTTGAAATCTAATTCTTAACAGTTGGTACCCTTAAAACCAAAACCTCAAAATCAACCATCAAATTGAAAAGCACTGCTACCAGTAGAAACCATGTGAAAATTCAAGTATTAAAATGGATTTTTTTTTAAAGCGGTAAAAAAAATCATCACTACTGTAAACAAAATCATAAAATCAACCCTTAAATGCTTGCTTTTTAAATCTTAGTTTATCACTCCAAGCACAAGATAATACATAATGCCATGAAAATATCACCCTATACTTTAAAAATTCAACATCATTTTTTAATATTTTTTAACATTTAATAAAAAAAAAGTAAATACAAGTTACATTGAATGAAACATAAATTATTTCTTAAAAATATTGTTGCATTGTCCATATTCAAAACATATGATCTAAGAAATTTTATTATATTCTCCATAATCAAAACATATAATTCATAAAACATAGAAATGATTCATAACTTTATGTAAGATCATATGTAAGTTAAATGTTCATTTATAGTTACCATACAAACATCATATGGATCAAAAATACATAAAATGTTTTGTACACTTATTCAGATTAACTCGTGGATCATGAAATACCATCAGAGTTTACATTGTCTTCAGATGAATGATTGGATGAATATGTAGATGATCCATACTCTTCTCTATTGTCGATGAATGCATCATCTGAGTCTACATGCATGCCCAACATTTCAGATGTCAAAATCCTTTTAGATCTACGATTAAGTTCAGCAGTCTCCCATCTTGCATTTATTTCTTGGGACAACAACCTCTTGATAATCTTTGTTGTCCTGGAGCGCAGAGTTCCTCTTTTTGCCAAATTGAAGTCATAAACAAGTATGTCAACATCGTCAACATCCTCTAATTTTAAGAGGTCGGTGCGATGTCGAGTTGTATTTTGACCCTTTCTTTTTCTCTTTCGATTGACATGTTTCTCAACCACCATCTATGTCTTGTACACACCATTGAATGGGTGTGCACCTGTTGCATACCAATGCACTTCAATTGCTACAACATCTTCATTTTATTTGTCAATATTTATAACCTTTGCAATCCACAATGGATAACCATGTGGATCTTCGGTCTCTAAGATTGCAATCATGCTACCCTCCTTAATATCATGCATTGAACCCCTGTAAAGGTCTTCCATGGCTTCATGTTGTGCACGTGATCCTCGAGAACCAATATACATTTATCTTTCCTTTGCTTGTGCAAATTCAATAGCACCTGAGATTCTTGTTGTTCAACAATGTTTCT
The DNA here is from genome assembly GCA_009831015.1 of Picea engelmannii. Lineage (NCBI taxonomy): Eukaryota > Viridiplantae > Streptophyta > Pinopsida > Pinales > Pinaceae > Picea > Picea engelmannii. The sequence goes on along the minus strand of ML781150.1, from coordinate 148,956 downwards.
TTCTTCAGATTCATTTGGCATATTTTGTGGCCAATGAAATGGAGTCTTCAAAAATATATCTTAATTTGTTGAGCTTGAAATTTTGCCACTTTGACCATTGAAAAAAGACTCCCACCAAACATAATCAACAACATCAAATTACTCATATGTATCTTTAATGGAATTTTTTATTTCTTCCAGTCATTCAGAATAATCTGCATCTCTATTATGCCTCTATGCATTATGGATTTCGGAAACTAATTGTAATAACAATAACTTTGATGCAAATATTGGACGATCTGGAATGAACTTCAAAAATGTTAAACTTGATGAAGGCCCCCATTCTGCAATAGTTGAATATTGTTTTCCCCATATAAGTGTTTTCCCATCAACATTTTTGAAACAAAATTGATGTTGGAAGCTAATGTCATTAAGTTGCTCAACACATTTTTCTTCACCATGTGGTCCTTGAATAAATCTTCACATGTCAACAATTTCTTCTAATATGTGAAAAATGGGCTCTTGAATGTATGATTTCTTAATACATTCAATTAATGATGGTAGGCTTCCAACATTTTTCCTCTTCAATGTTACTGAAAAATGACTTAACATTTGATCAATATGATCATGAGTGTGTCCAACAAGAAGGAAACCAACTTTCACCTTTTGAAAGATTCTCAGTTAAATAAGCATGCTTAGATATCCAAATACATTTTGATTTTTGTTTTCGCGACTAGTGTTGTCTAACTGCAAATATAAAACTTGAGGAGGATTGCCATACCAATGAGTGAGCACCTGATAAATTATGGTGATTGTTAGATTTGCATCATTATGAATATTTGGAGCTATGAAGTAAACCTTCGACACATTTTTCCATTAAAAACCATACAACCAATGAAGTGAAATTGAATGAAATTCTCTTCTTGTAAATTTTTTGGTGTACAAACAAAATGTGGTAGAAGTGTTTTATTCTGGTCCATGACATCAATTATCATACCTAAATATTTGTTTGGAGCATCTTAACACTTATTTCGATGTTCGTACAACTTTTTCCTTTCACTTGATTGTTGATTATGATGTTCTTGAAGTGCTTTGACTATGGAATCTGCACATGACATAAAATGAAAATAATGATAACATGTTTTCATAGTCGATAACTATCCAATTAAAAAATTGTAAATAGTAAATGCATAACTCTTTCTACCCCTTCAAATTTATCTCTTATTGATTTAAGAGTAGCCCATGTACTGCAAACCCCCATCCTTGACTTTTTAGGAATGTGGACATTGTTGAATTGTTTCTTCCATGTTCTTGTAAAATATGCATATGTAATAAAACTACCATTTCCTTCAACACCTTCAACATATTCTTTGTACAAGTTGTAGATTTCCCTCCTTGAGAAATTATCTGGAATATGTATTGTGTCTCTATATAGAATACACTCTCCATGTTTGGAAAAGAAGTCATGTATCAATGATAATGTAGTGTTTGTTAATGGCCCACTCTCTCATCCATGATGTACCTTTGAATAAAATGAAGGATCTTTTTCCAACCTTGTTTGGATTCTTGATAGACAAAGATTACCAATTGAGTGAATTTTTTTGAAAGCCTTTCTACAAAGTAAAAGATTCCTAATGCGATAATCGTATCCTATATTGGTGGATATCATGCACCCAATTACATATGAATTTTGCATGTTCTTATTCATTAACAAATATGTCTTCCTTTTATTCAAGGCATACATATAGTCCATACTTTTCAAACAATTCTTTTGACAACGTCACTTGAAATCAAATCACTTATGGAAAATCAAATCAAAGACTATCAATGTCATTAAACTCTTCTCTAACAAGAATGTCTTCATCATTAGCAACACCATCATCAATGCCTCTTAAATCTTCACATGGAGGAAAAACATCATCATCACCATTGGTGCCTTTAAATTGCCCACCTGGAAAAAATTGACCACCAATGACATAATCATCTTCACTACTTTTAAAATTCTCACTTGAGGGAAATTCTTCATCATCCTCATGAGTGCCTTGAAAATCCTCACTTGGAGGAAAATTTTCGTCATTGTCATCGGTACCTTGAAAATCCTCACTTGGAGGAAAATCATCATCAACATTGTTACCTTTAAATTCTCCACTTGGGAAAGAGTGTCCACCATTGACATAATCATCTTCACTGCTTTTAAAATCCCCACTTGAGGGAAATTCTTCATCATCCTTCTTAGTGCCTTGAAAATCTTTACTTGAAGGAAACTCTTCATCGATACCTTGAAAATCCTCACTTGGAGGAAAATCATCATCATTAACATTGTTGCCTTTAAATTCCCCACTCTGGAAAGAGTGTCCACCATTGGCATAATCATCTTCACTACTTTTATAATGCCCACTTGAGGGAAATTCTTCATCATCCTCATTACTGCTTTGAAAATCCTCACTTGGAGGAAAATCATCATCATCAATATTGTTGCCTTTAAATTCCCAACTAAGGAAAGAGTGTCCACCAATGGCATAATCATCCTCACTACTTTTAAACTCTCCACTTGAGGGAAATTCTTCATCATCCTCGTTAGTGCCTTGAAAATCCTCACTTGGAGGAAAATCTTCATCATCCTCATTAGTACCTTGAAAATCCTCACTTGGAGGAAAATCATCATTACCAACAGTGTTGTCTTTAAATTCCCCACTCGGGAAAGAGTGTCCACCATTGGCATAATCATCTTCACTACTTTTAAAATGACCACTTGAGGGAAATTCTTCATCATCCTCATTGGTGCCTTGGAAATCCTCAGTTGGAGGAAACTCTTCATCAGTACCTTGAAAATCCTCACTTGGAGGAAAATTATCATCCCAATCATTTAGCCTATGATCAAAGTCTCCACTTCAACTTACATTTTGATTATTTTCAATATTATTAAATTGTTGAACAAATTGATCACCATCATATTCCTCCTCTTTATCATT